>LTAE01000202.1:66964-103059 GCA_001647135.1 Pontederia paniculata | reverse complement strand
ATGAAGTTAATAATTCACAAATAAGTAGAAATACATAATCAATTTGAACTTAATTAATTGATCCTTAATTATTTTTTAAAGGCAATCGAATAATGTAAATAGATCATTTTTTATAGTTTAATTAATGAGTAATTTATCCAATTGATTTCTTAATTAAGTTAATAACGCAAAGACAAATAAACATCATGATTATCCTTAACTTAATTGCAAATAGGGTAATTGACTTAATTTAAATTTTTAATTAAGTGAATTACTTAAGAGGTAATTATTTAGGATATTACAATATGTATATATGTGTGTGCGCGCACGTGTGCTATATATATATACACGTTTGCGCGCGCACGTGTGTATTGTTTATTTGTTAGATAGTGTGAGGAAGATGAATACAATATATTTTTGGGACAAAAAGGAAATCTAAACGTCACATGACATCGAAAATAATAACTTATATCAAGTGATTGTTCTTGTAAGACCTCAAGATGATGATGAGAATGAAAGTTAGTCCCACATGGACAAAACACGGAGGTGGTCATGGACTTATATATAGCATCATTCCTTACCATTCAAGATGCGTTTTAAATTCGTGCGAACCATATGGGCCCAAAGCAAACAATATCTTGAATGGAATCAAGGGCGTTACAGTTAGGTATCAGATGTGGAGTACATTACGAGCAGTCGCAACACCAACCAAAAGTAAGTTTTCTTTTTGTAAGGCACTAAGATTGTTATTAATGATATGATTTATTTTTGACATGATTATCTTAATGACATAAGCATATAGATGGCTCCTAAACATGTTGTTAGCCATTAGGCTGGAGCCACCCAAAGAAACTATTATCTCCTATATAATATTTAGGAGGAACATGAGCTCAAAGAAAGTTTGAACTCATAGGACCAAATGTCTTTAAGATAAGAAATGAGCCTCAATGGACTGGATGATAATTTAACACCAAACGTATGATGAAGTTTAATTTGAGTTCTTGTCCCATTGATTTTAGAGATGTCATGTGAGGGAGAAATTTTATTGTCTCGCATTAATAATTTTCTAGTGGTGAGGATGAAAATGACTTTATGAGAAACTAGACAAAAAAGAGAGTCAATGATATCAACCACAACGTGTTAACGATGAGAAAGCTAAAAGTTTCCAATCAATAGAGTATGATCAATGATTGTCGATGTGACATAAAGAAAGATTATCAGTATAGGATGAAAATGTGATCAAGGATTGAAATAGAAATTTATTATTATTTCAATGATGAAATAGATATGACAGATGATCCCTGAGGTATAGTTCTTATAGAAATTTTGGTCACCTTGATAAAAGATATTGATATGATGTACATCATGATAGTTAATGATATAACCTGATTCCTAAGGAGGTTATTTTGGGAAGTGAGAAATTGATAATGATTTTTGATGAGAAAAAGATTATTAAGGTGATCTTTGTGAAAATAAATAAATATATTAGTATTGAAATTTTGAGTGATCAAATTATTGATTGGGTTGAATTGTAGAAGTATGGATTTTTACAATGATTAGATGATTATAAACTTTGAGGAATACTAGAATTATTTATATTGAATGCATATATATAGATGAGATTATGATTGACAAATGAAATAAATGATAATAAAGAATAATTTTCAAGAATTAAAGTTTTTTTATATCTATTAGATGTGAGATGCTTAGGTAACTATTTCTTGAGGATCTAGAATGATAAAGATGAAAATTCTATGAATTCAATTATGAAGAATAAATGAAATATTAAAGTGATGAGTTACATGGATGAATTTCCATATAATGCATAGGAAGAGCATGTCATCTAAGAAAGTTAGAATTTCATGTTTGTAGGATGAAATATGAATCTCTAGTGGATTAGGTGATGAATTTAATACCTAGTATGCGATGAAACTTAAGTTGAGATTTCTTGCCCATTGATTTCATATAGGTCATCAAAGAAAAGAATATGATTGGATATGATTCAATTGATCTTATTAAATATACTTACGCATGTCATATGGAGATTTCTTACATAGTAATGCAAGACTATGGTGGATGATTGTATAGATGAACTAGGACAACATTGTCTAAGATAGAGGACAATAATATAAGACACACATATAGAAATGGAGGGTGTGTATATCCTTTGATTAAAGTGACTACCAAATCGTCCATGATTAAAGTTACATGTGAGAACATGAACTGAACATTTTTTCCTTATGCAAATATCATGTATGATATATGAACAATGAGATTATAAAGTCTAACTTATGTAAGATCAAGGAACATCCAGACACAAAGAAAATTTTGATCAAACTATAGATCTTATGCATTATAGATCTTGTGCAAATAAAAAGTCTTTATCCAGATACGATATTCAAAATACCACTTATAGGGTATGACTAAGTTGCATGATCCTATATTTTAATCTCTATACTTGAATAAACTAGGAGGTGTTATGCTACCTAAGAATGTATCATATCAAGGATGTACAAAGATGAGTATGACCAAATGTAACTATAGAAGTATTGAGTATGATTAGGTAGATTAAATGATATTGGAAGACAATGAGTGAGAAATGATTAAGGAAACATGTATTTTTTTCAAATTATGATAGAAGAGACTTAAGTTGATTAGTATTATGGATAATTATGAATGACAGGAATTGGCAATAGACACAAGTTTAGTATAGCAAGATAAGTGCACAGGGATGTTACGATTAATAAAGTAATAAAAATGAAAAAAAATATTGATTATTTTGTATAATAATATTTTTAAGAAGGTTATCTACTACATGACAATCAAGATGTGTGACAATTATTGAGTATTAGAATTTGATGAATTGAACGGAAGAAATCATGATCATGATCTTATAGGAGCTTAATTTGATTAATGTTTTCAAGGAATAAAAGATATAATGAGAAGTTATTATTTTAGTTATCAAGTGATCATAAGAAGATGATTATACATGAGGATCATATGACTATGAGTCGGAATTTATAATGATCAATAAGAAGTAATAGATAGTAATGGAGAATAGAAATGATCTTGGATTATGAATTTTTGGAAGCAAGGAGGATTGATATGCAATTGATAACGCAAACACATGGAATCTAAAGAGGGGTATTTATGCAATTGGAAGTTATAAGAATATTTGAGGAGTAAGGAAAGATATTAAGAGATAAAGGATTAGATGTTAACCTTTTGGTTGGATCTTTATTCTATACCTCCAAATTCGAGGACGAATTTAATTTTAAGGAGGTTATTATGTAACTCCTCAGAAATTTCCAAATATCCCAACAACCAAATTCAAATTTGAATCCTCTCAGAGTTTATCTCCTCCAAAGATATTCTCATAACTAGAAAATAAAAAAATCAGAATTCTGGTTATTTTTTATTGTCCAAAAACCTGGACTCTTGGATTATAAATAAATCCTTACGGGTTGAGCCACAAATTTTTTATTCAGAAGATTGTAGTCGGCCCTAGGTAAGAAAAAACCATCTTCCTCGTCTTCCTATGTGTTCTTCAATCTTTCTCTCATCCTATGAATTTTAATCGACTTAGGAGAGGAAGATCCTCCATCTTAGCAACAGAGACGCTGAAGAGGACGTCCCCGAAAGGTTATGACAAATCCCGATGGATCCAAAGGTATGTTTTTCGACGGATTCCTTGTACGTAAAATAATTTATTAAATATGTATATTTTCGACGAAATCTCTCCTCAATATAAAGAATTATTAACAGACGAGTATATGTTTGCAATTTATAATGAATTATTGTTATTAAATCAACAAGTTATTCTCTGTAGATGTATGCATAATTTATTAGATCGATTCTTATGCAGATTTAAACATGATTAAATTAATGTATATAATTTTTTATTATGAAGCGTGGGCATTGAGTCTATTTAGGCAATATTTTTTATTAGAATGGGATCAAGTAAATGCCTAATTTATTAAATTTAGATTCAACTCGATAGTTAATTATGATTATATTAATTACTGATTTTGTCTTATTATTAATTTAATTGAGTTTTTTTCACCCGGCGGCAGTAGAACGGGGTAGTTCCTGGCGCACCATGCGCCAGGTGCCGCACCTGCATGAGGGGCAGGAGCAGTACACCATGCAGGTGCTGGCACACCAGCAATGGTGTTGCATGGCTGCTGCCATCACCATGCAGGTGGAGGTGGCAGCAACACCTGCACTTGGCGCATGGGTGCACCAAGCAGGTGCTGCTGCACCAACCTGCACTTGGCGCATGGGTGCGCCAATGAACCATGTGCCAATTGCAGGTGTTGCACCTGCCATGATGGCTGGTGCCACCTATGCTTGTGGGGCTGGGCAGGTCCTGGCGCACCTTCATAACGGCAGGGGCTGTTATCATTGGTAGCATGACATGTTGTACAGGCGCAAGGCGATGAGTAATGTAACCAGGTGGCACACGCGAGATGCGCGAGCGTACCAGAATTCGCGCATACCAGAATTTTCTGAACACTTTGCATCAAGACTCTTTATATATTTATTGATAGAAAAAAATATAAGGACTCTGTTGGGGTAAGGGTGCAAGATTAATAGCACAAGTAGGATGTCGACCATTGTTTGAAGCCGCAGTGTTAATTATATAGGGCGGTAGCGTGGCTACTACCTGGTTCCTGTTGTTAAGCTAGCTCCCGCTATTCAACGAAGATGATTCACATGCATCCTCCCCTTTTAAGGCATTGGTCGTGGTTAGTGCACCACCACTGACAGTCGGCGTACCTGGAAGACTCATGAACGATTAATTAATTTACCTCAAATTCATCTGAACACATTAATGGGATAAGATCTAAGATTGCTAAAGTGATTCATATTAAAGTACTTACACTAATACAGGGATATTATATTTCATTACGTCCTGATGTTGTTCCAAGGTAGAGTATAATCCTGATGTTGTTCCAGGATATGATTTACTATATATGTTCTGATGATGTTCCAGGATATGAGATATAATCCTGATGCTGTTCCAGGATATTGTTATTCCCTGATGTTGTTTCAGGGTAGATTTATTCCTGATGTCCCAGGATAAGATGATTTTACCCGATGTTGTTCTAGGGTAGATGGTATGTATATTTTACCCGATGTTGTTCGAGGGTAGATGGTATATATGAACTCCTGATGTTGTCTCAGGAAGTATGACTTTACCTTACAATATACTTATATTCCTTTGCCTATCATTGTGACTATTGTTATAATTTGAAAAGTCTGATTAAATGTCATCTTGATATACATCTTCATGTTGATATATTTTTACTTATTTTATGTACTTGTTGCCTTACATATTGAGTGTTTTATGCTCATGAGATATCGTTTCTACTAGGCTGTGGTGGATTCCTACTGTTGGTGGTGTATTGAGTTGTATGGTTATCAGCCAAGATATTGCACTCCTTGTTATTGAGAGACATGTAGATTCATTATTTGTTTATCTTTTGCATTTTATCCATTGGATCTTTTAGTCATCTTAGTCTTGTTTCAATTTCCTACATTTATTTTGAAATTTTTATTGACTAGTCAAAGGGTCAGAGCTTAAGTCAGTGAGTAGCGTCCCCAGGTCCATATCTTGGCCACGTGGCGGGGTTTGGATTTGGGGGCATTACAGTTTGGATTTGGGGCTCTGATACCTTCTGTAACACCCCCGATTCCATTCAAGATATTATTCGCTTTGGGCTCATATGACCCGCACGAATTTAAAACGTGTCTTGAATGATAAGGAAGGATGCTACATATAAGCTCATGGCCACCTTCGTATTTTGTCCATGTGAGACTAACTTTCATTCTCATCATCATCTTGGGGTCTTACAATTTTTCCCCTTTGGGGCTCAACGTCCTCGTTGAGTCG
This sequence comes from Pontederia paniculata, assembly GCA_001647135.1. Lineage (NCBI taxonomy): Eukaryota > Viridiplantae > Streptophyta > Magnoliopsida > Commelinales > Pontederiaceae > Pontederia > Pontederia paniculata. The sequence goes on along the minus strand of LTAE01000202.1, from coordinate 97,184 downwards.
ACCCACATGGTTCAAGTGAGCACGCGAGGTTGGCTCGGATACCTTTTGTAACACCCCCGATCCATTCAAGATATTGTTCGCTTTGGGCCCATATGGCCCGCACGAATTTAAAACGCGTCTTGAATGGTAAGAGAGGATACTACATATAAGCCCATGACCACCTCCGTGTTTTGTCTATGTGGGACTAACTTTCATTCTCATCATCATCTTGGGGCCTTACAGTTCTTTCTCGTATAAGATTCTTACTTTGTTATGTTTTTGTGTCTGACTTTTCCTTTCTCTTTATTTATAGCATACATCTTTTTATAACTACAATAAGTGCATATTACTATTAGTATTTGAGTAATTTAGTTCAAATATGGTATTGTAACATCTCTCATCCCATTCAAAAAATTATCCACTTTAGGGTATGATCCGCACATATTGAATGATAAAAAGAATAGTCATTTACAAGCTCATGATCACTTTCGTGTTTTGTCCATGTGGATCTAACCCTTTGGCATTTTGCTTTGGGTCCTTACATTCTTCTTTCCTTCGGGCTCATTGAACCGTTCCACTTACACAAAACACATTGGTGTTCATGTGCTTATAAATCACTACACTTTTTACCACTCAAGACATATTTTAAATTTGTGGAGGCCATGAGTCCAAAGCGAAGAATTTTTTGAATGAGATGGGAGTGTTACAGAGTCAACTTTGCATGTTCACTTGAACCACGTGGGATGACTCAAAAAGGACATTAACCCCGAAGGAGAGAAGAATATAAGGATCCGAGACAAGAGATCAAAGGATTAATCTAACAAAACATGAAGATGATCATAAATTTATAAGTGATTATTCTTTTTACTATTTAAAATATATTTTAAATTCGTGCTATTCATGAGCCTCAGGTGATTTTTTTTAATGGGACGTAGTGTTACAATAACTATTTTATAAGATGATGATTCCAAAGCTCAAATGTGATTAACTCTTTGATCCTTTCAACTCAAAATCTTAACTCACTACTAATCTAAATCAACAAATATTCTCGATCTATAACACATATCTTCCATGGTCTATTGTTTTAATGCTAATCTTATGCCATCCAATTTCTTAAAGCCTCGACTTTAGCCGTTCTCGAAACCAAAACCTCAAATAGAATTGACCCTTTTTTGTATGGCTTCCATGTATGATTTCATGCGAATTTAGCATATAATGGCTTCAAGGTGGAACTTGTCTTATTTTTTTATAGTTTTATTTGCGGGAAACATATAACTCTATCTAAACTTTGATTACTAACAGAGCCTTGGGATATATGTTGATAGAAGAAAATAAAACTCATACCTTACATTAGGATTAACCTCCATAGATTAGGAATAATGCTCATGCCAGTCACCATCACAACACACAAAAGTCATATATCATGACATCATGTATTCATGTGAGGGACAGATTTTCCAACTTTCTATAAAGCAAAAAAAAAGTCAAATTATCCAATAATGGAAATCAAATCTTCTCCATAACGTAAGGTAGCTTTGTAAGAGTGTTAATTAATTGCTTTAATCGATTAACATGATGCAATATGGATATATCTCAATATTGACATCAAAATTTTATATTTTTTAACATCAAATCTATTTTATTCTCATTTTACTATTAAATTAGATGTGTTAACTTTATTTAACATAAAGTCTAACACATGAATAATTAAGTGAGAAAATTATTTTTTAATACGAGCAACGTCGAAGTTTGAACTTAAGACATCTAGCTCTGATACCATATAAATTAGATGCACTTTTAACAATCTTAAAAATTTAACTCGATAAAAAAATATCTTTATATTTATAGTCTTAATATTTACAATCACAGATTCTCTTATTTCTTGAATTATAATATTTTTAAAACTTTAAAAATTAGAATTTCATGAAGTGATACTAATTCCTTCTCCTAAAATTGAAATTCCACTACCAAAGTCATACTGAATCCTAACTTAGTTTTCCTTCTGGTCAACTTAATTGATACCTGATAATTTGATTGATCAATTATGTGAAATGTGAATATATTTGCTTTGTGTGTATCTTTTTTACCTTTTTCATGTCTTTAATAATGCAAGGGTCTGAAACCAATGATAGATATATTAGGAGTGTATGCAACTTTATGTTGAATAAAAAAGATAAAAGGAGAACCATATCTTGGAAAAGTGGTGTAAAATAATCCAAATGTGGTCCTCCAAGATAGATCCTTTTGGTAGTAGAGTGCAACTGAGTCAGTGTCCATCTCTCTCTCTCTCTCTCTCTCTCTCTCTCTCTCTCTCCATATATATGTTACCACTAGTGAATATTGGGCGTGACCTTTGACTATTGAATGCAGATCTTCTCACAGGAGTCAAAACTTCTTGATGATCGGCTAACATTTTGTCAAATAAGGGCACATGCTGAAAAGAAAAGAGAAACTATTTTATTATAATAAGAGTATTAAAACCCCAAAAAATATATCATGAGACACAATTGTCTAAACATCCAAAATATAAAATAAAGGCTTCAATCATTCAGGAGATTCATCATTAATAATTTATGTATAAATATATGGCACGATGTTGATTGCAATACAGGTAAAGTTTGCCTATCTAATAATTTATTCGATAAAAATGTCTCTGGCAAAACCACTTTTAAGTGGAATCTTTCCGAGTTGTTTTTTCTTTTGAAGTAAATGGTTAAAATATGTCAAGCAAAGCAATTTATAGTATTTTTTTAATCTAACGCAAAATATCAAATGTCCAACTAATCAGAATTTTGTTAAAATCTGACCTTCTGACTTAAAATATATTGAAGGCCGTCTCTCCGAAATATTGTTGGATTATTGTAGTACATGCAACAATTATTTTCGTGTGTATCACAATATTGACCTTTTTTATTTTTAAATATTTCAATATTTTGAGAAAATGAAAAGCTAAATTAATTGTTCTGAAATTCAAACTCGAGAGTTCTTTCAGTATCACTTTCCTTATCAACTATTAGTTATAACATTGACCTCCAATAAAATTATTGAAATCCTAATGGAGATAAAAAGAAAGGTTTGTGAAAAAAAAACTGTGTTTAGCTTGAGTTTATGAGTTAAAAAAAACTTTTTAAAAAAATCTGAGGAACTCCATGAGCCCTACCTAATTAACATTATATACAAAATATATTATTTTTATATTTCGAATATTTTTAATACATGTGAATTATACAATTAACATACAAATAATGTAAAAATAAATATTGTCCCGAAAAATAGTATAAATAATAATATTAAAAAATATAAACATTATAAATAAATTTCTTGATAATATCGTAAAGATATAAAATAATAATAAAAATATAGGGCCTCCATAAGTCTTTTAGCCCAAAATTTTTCGGATAATTTGTTAGTCATCTAATCTAAACTACTTTTCCAAGTTAGATTTTAAAAAAAATATTTTAATGATAAAAACTAATTCGCTAAAGCCAAGGTACAATCCATAGAGGATTAGAGAGACTATTTTTACTATATGTTGTTGATATAATATCTCCTAATGATATTACGCCCTATTTTTTTTCCTAGGATTATTTATCTTCTTACATGGAAATTAGACCTTTTATTATCTTATTATGACGTAGGTCCATATGTTGACATTAAAAGAGAAAGAAATGGGCAACAGCTGCCACTGTATTTTCTTTTTTCAAACTTTATATTTAAAAGAATTAAATTTAATTTGAGACAAAAAAATATTTATCTCGCCAACAAACTCGCTTTTCCGCACGTGCTATTTGGCTCTTTGCCTTTTTGGGGCGTCCCATCTCAATCCAGAACTAAAATCTCACGTGTGCCTCTTGAATTTTTCCCCCCTCGTGTTTCTTTCTTATTTATTTATTTTTTCCTTTTTCACCTACACATTAAAATTAAAGAAAATATTTGATTAGAAATGTGATGAGATGGTGTCCAAAGGATTAAATCTTCTTGGTCAGTCGATTGGTCGCCTCCTACTCTTTGTCGTACTACCGCCAACCGGACCCACCAAAATAATGCGGTGCTCGGTACTATCTCAATGGCAAAATAATAACATGCAATGGACGATAAGAGAATCACTTATGAAGAAACTCTTTTTCAGTAATTAATATTGGTTGACATAGATGATTAGTATATTTGTGTTTTAATTAAGAAATAAATAAGTTAATAATTTTAAGTTCAAGTTTTAAAGTTATTAATTTGATCAAAAAAAAAATTTCGTCATCATTCGTTCGAACATCGAATTAGTCAGGTGCTAATAGCTCTCGACATTAATAAATTTGACATCGAAAAAATTCTTTTTCAGTCAGTAACGGATCTAACCCAAAAATTAGAAAGGGCCAACATATAAAAGTATTATATATTCTAAATTATTTTTAGAATTTTTACCTATAAATACACAATAAAAAATTGGGAGGGACCCAAACTACCCTGGTCTGTTTTCAATTGAGTTTAATTTTTTTAATATAGAAAATTTATTTATTCGTTATTTTTTTAGTATCCACTTAAAACTTTCGTCGTGGATTATTAATATCGAACTAATATGAAGATAAGATAAAAAATAGAATTATATTCTTTTGATCAAAATAAAAAATTAGGAGTCTTCTAATCGAAATAAAAAATCAGGATTACTAATTCTCGTGATTTTTGAGGTACATCCCTATTAGTTAGATCTGTCAATCAAAATTAATTTTTATTCATTAAATTTAAATGTTCGACTCGTAACGATATATTAAACTTTTAACATATAAATTTTTTTCATTCATTAGCTTACTTTTTTTAGTTTAAATTTTTTTAATATACAAACAAGTTTATTCACTAAATTTTTTTAGGACTTTCGACGTGGATTACTAGTATTTAACTAATATAGAGTTAAGATAAAAAGTAAAATATCTTTCTAATCAAATTGATAATTTTAGAGATTAAATTTAGAATTACTAATTCTCGTGATTCTTGAGGTACATTCGTACTAATTAAATGTGCCAACCGAACTTAATTTTCATTCATTAAATTTAAGTGTTCGACTCAAAATGATATATTAAACGAGATTAGTAGACTCAAATATTGTACGAATAACTATTTTAAACATTCTTCTGGATAAAGAAAATATTAGACCCGACTTCTAAGATTATTTTTAACAATGTCTTCCAAATTAAAATTAAAATGATTAATTTCTGTATTTGTTATCGGATGTTTAATAGTAGATTGTGTAGTATGAGAGGGACAAAGAGAAGAGGTAAAAATATATCGAAATTTAAAAAAAAAATGTAAATGAAGATTTTATTTACTTATTTTAATAAGTTAAATGAAGAGAAAAATTTATTAGAATTAAAAGTTCTATCAACATCCGTCATAGTTGACAGGAAAAATTAATAGAGAACTACATTTGAAATTAACAAAAAAAAAGATAACGGATTTTAATTTTGTTGAATACTCACTTCTCAAAATTAATGTTCCATTAGAGTTTAGTGTTTTGACTCTGGTCAAAACATTTGTTTTATTGTTTGATAAATGATGTTTATGAAGTAGCGATTGGCAGATAAAAAATAAAAATATAACGCTTATTTAACTAGCCTACAGTGGTTAGTAAAAGAGCGGCTCACTTTTTATTTTAATATTACCCTTTAAATGAATGACACATTTTCATTCATTCAACCTATTATACTTAAATTTTTTTTTAATTTTATTCTCACGAATACATTTTCCCTTAGTGTAAAAGAGTGATTTATACTTTTAAATTTTAATTTTGTCAAAAATATTAAAATAGGTATGAATAATTTATATCAACTTTCATACAAATGTAATTTTCAATATAACTTATTTTAAATGCATATAATATAATAATTTCAGTTATTATCTTAGGGTCATTTATGATATTTTATCTTCACCAGCTAATTCAATCTCTATTTTATCAAGCATTTATTTTTTTTATTTTTTTAATTAGTCTCTAATATCTAACCGTTATACGCTTACCACTATTTACTGAACAAGTCGCTATACTCTAATCAATCCGTCATCCGTTTATATATGCCAAGCAAAACCTTAAACGTAAACTTATTAAGTGGATCTATGTTAATAGATCCACATAAATAAGTTTACATATAGATATGAAAAAAAATGAACTGCTATAATTTATATAAACAATAGGATTATAACCAGTCAAGATTCTTTTATCGAGTGTAAATAAACAAGAATTTTTAATAAACATCGTCTCAAGCTGTAAATTTATAAATTATAGTTCTTTAATTTATTCAAAATTATTAATTAAAATTTTCTTTCATCCAAAATTCTGTTAATTTTATTTATTAATAATTATAAAATACTAATTTTGTCTTTACTTCCTTAATTCAATAAAAATATTCAAAAACGTAATCATAAAAATAATTATTAAAAATTATTATCGTGGCTGTTAAGAACATAATCCATTATGTACACTATAATAATCAAATTGGTTTGGATAAATGCATTTAATCATGATTATCCAATTCACTATTACCATTAACAGTTTTTAGATGTTGTCCATAAAAAGGAAATTAGTCAATCAACAAATATATCATCTAATAAATATTATTTTTCTTAAATATTTTTTTCGGTTCCCATCTCAATTTCTGAAAAGTTATGCCAGCATTCAATCTACGCGACACTAAAGAACACATTATCCACGAGTCGAATGAAACCTATTATAATCTCGACTAATTTAATATTATCTCAAATTACATATAATAAATAAAAATATTTTATATTTATAAATATTCGAACTTAAGATCTACAGAGAGGAGCATTTACCAGCTGATGGTAAATAACTCTTTCTCATGCGTGCTCGAAAAATGGCCTACTGTTCATCTTTCCATGACACCTCCTCTTCAACACCTCATCATTTCGAAGCTTTTGAGCATATTGTTTTTCCTCAATTAATGCTTTTGTTGTTGTCATACATTCCAATGTTTTAAAACTCAATCCGGATATCGACCCGGATAGTTCGATGAGTCAGGTCAGACCGATCGGACCGATCAGACCGAATGCTCAAACCGAATAATAATAAATTAATATAAAGTAAAACATTAGGTATAAAATTATAATACATGAGCACATATTATTGATATAATAACATAATATTTTTTAGTTCTAATTCATAATTTTTAATAGTACTTAATGATCAAAGATAAATAATAGATAATTATTAAATACTAATCATGACAAGTAGATTATTTAGTTTTGAAAAATTAAACTAAACATCTGGATTGATTATTTAAGATCATTATTAAATACTTTAGATTGATTCATTAAGTTTTTTATTTAACGTAATTGTTTCAAATTTTACTTATATGACAAAGTAGATTATTTATTGCTTTGAAAAATTAAACTAAATTTCTATTTATTATTTGAAAAAAAATATTTTTTTTTACCGGATTGATCAAACCCACGGGTTGAGCGGTTCAACCCGGGTTTTGACCAAGTTTGACCGGGTCAAAGCGGGCCAATTGACACCCCGAGTTTAGAATGATCCATGGCCCGTTTTAGGCTCTGGACACCGGTCCGATCGACCGGGCCGAGTTTTACAACATTGATACATTCAATACAGAGAAGAAACTTTCATGTGAAAAAAAGAATCTCAAACTCCCAAAAACGAATAACTTAATCATTAATAATATACTTTTATTATAAAAGAAATGTCATAAACTTACTAAAAATTGTAATTATATTACCTATAATACACAAATTATATTATTACATCCTTTTACATCCTAAAAAGATATTAATCAGAGAGGGTGGATAAAATTTTCTTAGTCAAATTAATGAAATATGAATTAACTCTAAATATCAGTTGCATTTGAGAAAAAAATAATCCACATAAATTATCCCCTATTTTTTCGACAAATAATATGATTTATCATACATGAGGAAGGTAACACGAGTTTCAATTTTCGCAATCATAATATTTCATCATCTCGAATATTTATCAAGAAAAAAAATATGTTAAAATTTTTTCAGAGTGATGCTTAGGGTTCATGATTACTTCTGACATCAAATTTTCCAACGGAGGAAGAAAGCAAATATGTGGACAACAAATTTCTTATGACCGTTAATTGTTATCACGAGAAAGGAACAACCATTCGACTTCGTATTATAAAATCCATTTTTAAAAAAAAACATAAATGCATAAAAAAATACCTCCTCCAATTATGTGCTTTTTTTGAAATTCCTAGAATTAATTAATATCCATAAAGTTCATTGTCAATAGAATTTAATCTCTTGCTCATCCTCATAATACCAATGCATTTATAGTACACATGATTTTACATTCAATTGGCATCACTATTTATAGCTATAAATAAATGCATTCTCATAAATTTATTCATTTTTAAAATATTAATCTAAGTCTGCATAGAATAAGTTATGCTTCTGAAGAAATAACTGTTCATGCATTTAGATTTATGTTTTGATGAAAATGTTTACGAAAGTAAATTCATAGAAAATGATTTAGTTTTCAAATATACGATTAATTACTATTAAGTATGAAGAAAACTGATATTGGCAAATGAAGAAACTTTGAAGAAAATAATTTTTCATTTAAAAAAGTATAGTTTATTTTTTTAAAAAAATTAATATTTTTCTACTGCTCAAACTTTTTTGTGTTACCAAGTAACATAAAATAAAAAGATTATTTTCTTGAAACATATTTTCATAAAAAACCATTCAAGATAATTTAATCTAAATAAATTATCAGGATTAATATTAATTGTGATAATATATTAAGAATCAATATTTGTTAAGAAATTTTCTTTTTCATATATTACGTAAAAAAAGATAATATTTATTTAACTGCCACCAGACCATATTATAAATAAATGCAAAAGATATGCCTTGGTACATTAAAAAGGCAGGCAAAAAAAAAACACACCCCCTTGTGTTGTCTAAAAATATTAATAATCCACATTTTCCAACTCCTCTTCTTCCACCGATAGAGAAAAAAAAATCTCGCCTTCTCCGATCGAATTCGCGAGGAGGCGCAGGAGAAATCGAGGTTGATCGCCATGGTCGAGACCAGGCGGAGCTCGGTGTCCTCGAAGCGGCCCCTGCCTTCGTCTCCCCCGTCGTCTCCCTCCGGCCCCAAGCGCTCAAAGGTGCGACCTTTGCCTCCCCCTACTCTCCTCCCTTTGCGCTCTCCGCCGGTCGGATTTTCTTGCGTTTTGACGGGTTTCTTGTGGGATCCGGCAGGATGATTCCGCGTCGTCGCCGTCGCCGCAACGGTCCGGCGACCCCAAGGAGGAGCTTCCGTTGCCGCCGCCGGCGGCATCCCAAGACCAGCGCAGCGGTCAGTCCGCTGCCGATCCGACGGTGATCGCTTCTGTCGGAGGCGCTGTTGCGGCGGCGGATGTGGGCGATGAGATGGCCAATGACGCTACTAGACCGGCCTCTGATTGCCAAGAACCGGTCCAAGGTCTGTTTCTTGTTCTTGGTCTTTCACGGTTCGCACCTGGTCTTCTTGATTTTTAGGCCTATGTTTTTTATTTTTTTTTGCTTTGCTAGCAACAATTTCTAAACCCGATGGCGAGCAAGTGGAGTTGCAGCCGTTGGAGTTATCTAGGAAGCGGTCTGCACAAGCACAAGCACAGCGAATGGTTGCATGGGCCAAGCTCATATCACAATATCCTCAGGTAAGTCTTCTGTTACGCGTTTCTTGGATGAACTTGTTAACGTAGCACAAATCTATTTCAAGAATATCTGGAATAGATGAATTTTGTGTTAAAGATGTCAGATTTGCCATGTTTGTATTAGTGGGAATGAAATGTTTAAGGTTTAGGAGACTATTTATAGCTTTTAATATGCATGAGTGCATGTGAGAAGACCTATACTTGTACATCTCTTAAGTAATATCAAATTACATTTTGATAATTGGAGTGCACCTGCGGATTGGGTGCTTCACTAATTTAATTTAGTTTGTAGGCTTTAGGTGAAGATTATACAAGTGAAAATAAGCATGATAGTTTGAAGTACAGTTGTGTTGGGAATCATGGCGTAAGTTCAGAAGATTGAATTTGTGAATTTTAACAACTTCGTTTGGATTATTTTGAGTTACTAAACTTGGGCAATCCCCCGGGTATTTGAGTAGATGCAAAAGTATGATACCTTTATTTGTTAAACGGAATTAGTTCTAGTTTTGCAATTTACCATACCGTGGGTCTGAAAACTTTAAGCCACTGTGATACAAAACCTGAAAGCCAAGATTAAGAACTAGGGAATTAGTTCTGTGATCAAATGGTAGTTTTTTTAATCATCTGAAATCCAAGAGTAAGCACTAGAGAATTAGTTCTGTGATCAAATTGTAGTTTTCTTTTTCATTGAAGGGATCACAAGGTAATCGTAATGTTAGAGTATCATCTTTCTCTTTGTTCATGACATGAGCTCCTTTAGGTACTGATGAAATAATTAACTGAATTATTCACTCTAATTATTGTCTGCATGTGTCATTTATTCATCCGTCCTCTTTAGAACATTAACATCAGTAGCCTTAAGTTATTCATGATTCCAATATCTGGCTCATTAAGGAGTATAATAACTACCTTGTAGAACATGGTTTCTGTTAATTAGCTAAAATATTTGATATTAATTATCTTCAACTTAAGGGGAAATGATTTCTTTGCTTTTGTGATGTCATTTGTTACATGATAACTTATCTTTTCTCTGAGTTTAGTAAGAAAATTATCTAGAGTTTATGCATGCAATACTTTATAACTGTCTTTTCTCTGACTTGTCTACTTGAGCATCAAAAGGAGTATTGCATTTTTTTTTTGAGGGGGGAGTATGTATTTTTTAGACGGCATTGATAGTTGATCAATGAAAATGATCTGCCTTTCAGTTCTATGGGGTGTATTTTCTCATGATATGGTTTGAGAATGTGAGAGCTGGTGCTCTCTGCATTATTTGGTTATATTTTACCTAGTGCATTTTGCTTTTTCTTTTCAGTAGGCTTTCTAGTTAGGCGTTTTATGTTGTCCTGTCCAGAACCCTCATCATGTTATCTATGATTCCCAATTCACCGTTGGTCAAAGCCGAAGCTGTAATTTGTGGTTGAAGGATACATCTGTGAGCAAAACTCTTTGTAAATTGAGACATTCTAAGGTATGCTTTTGAATTGTCAAAAACATCCTTTAAAAAAAAGTGTAAAAAATCCTTGAATGAGAAAATGACCTTGGTACATATCTTACATGACACTGGTTTCTTATTGCGTTTATTATGTTAGCATGGAGATGCATCAGTTGCCTTGCTCCAAATAGTTGGAAGAAAAGGGACTGTACAAATAAATGGAAAGATTGTTGATAAGAAGTCCAATGTTATTCTCGCTGGTGGAGATGAAGTCATTTTCAGTATGCCAGGGAGGCATGCCTATGTATCCTATTATTATTCTTACTTTCCATGCATTTCTAAATTTATGGTTGTTTCTTACTGCTATTGAAAATTGCTAGAGTGAATCTTTTTGCCTTTTTTCTATGGGAAATAGAAATCCTTATCTATTGTAGATATTTCAACAACTTAATAATGACAAATCCACCACGATGGTGCCATCCGCTTCACTTCGTAATGTGGAAGTTCATGGTGGCTCTGGTAAAGGAGTTCGAAAAGAAACCAGATCAGGAGATCCTTCAGCTGTTGATGGGGCATCAATATTAGCTTCTCTATCTAATAATGCAAAGGACTTGCAGCCTACTCCATCAGCATCAAACATTAATAATGCTCAAGAGGGCATAGAGAGACCTGAGGTGGTGGCTGCTTGTGATGCATCTGAAGGCTGCAGTTCTGGTGTTGATAAGAATTGCCAAACTGCAAAGGGTACTGAACGTGATGGACACAGTGAAGTTCCTTCCAGTGGCAAAGCTGGTGTTTTCTTATCCGATGATCCTGGTGCAAATGTGACCAGTCAGCATGAAAATATTGGTTCAACTATTCATCTTGATGCACACATTATAAATGCTATTCGTAAAAAATATGAATTAAGACCCCTTTCAAGAATCTATGGTGGACCATCCACTACTTCTGGACCAGATTTAGCTGGCAATATGTTTGAAGTCTTTGAGGATCAGCAAGAACCTCATAGTCCAGAATCACCCAGTTCCTTATCAACAACTAAGTGTCAAGCATTCAAAGATTGTTTGAAGCAGAAAATCATTAATCCAAGTGACATTGAAGCTTCCTTTGAAAATTTTCCCTACTACCTAAGGTGATACATATTCTTGATGTTGACTATCGTTTGAAATATCAACTTCATTTTTTCATTTGACAATATCCTCTACCTCTTAGTATAACCTGGTTAACGACTTCATCTTCTATTCTGTTCATTTGGTGTGCTGCTTTGCCCTTGATACCCAATAATGTTATGTTATTTATTTTCTCTTCTTTGATGTATGTTCTTTTCAGTCACAAAAATAGATTAATCTAACCTTGCTGCTTGCTGTCTACATTGCTAATCTTTTCATAGTGTTGAGCGCATTTTGTTCCTCCTTATGATATTTGTTCATGCCTATTGAGGTGTATGTTTGACAGATTTAGGATTTAAAGTTCCAGTAACCTGGGAAGATTTCTAGATGCAGCTATAATTATGATATATTTGTGTTGAGAATTGAACTCACTAGATATCATTTTAAGGGAGTAGAGAATATTATGATAAACATCATTATTTGATATCTGCATAAACTTCAAAGATAAATGACACAAGTTTATACTGAAAAATAAACAAAGAGTACTGAGGTTACATATCAACTATCTTGAATCATATTCAAGTATATGCTTGCTAAAGCAAGAAAGATGAAATGAGTACATGGGAGTGTAAGAAAATGGAGGTTAATTGGAATACAATGTGAAGCTAGCACAAAACAGACCTAAGCATTTTTTAGAGATAGAGATCTGGTATGTTCCTTGCTCCTGTTTGATTATGTTTACATAAAGCCTAAAGAACAAAAGTAACAAAATTATTTCAATTCTCTACTGCAAATACGGATTGTTTAATATGAGTGTGCTCGACTTGGTGACTTATTTTCTTCATTATGATTCTGCATATTTCTTTTCTCTGTTCCTTTGTGACTGCCAACCAATGACTTCTAGTTTTCTTTTCACTTAGTTTGTGATAATTGGTGTCATAAATTTTTTTTAGTATACTAAGACTTATGAATCAGAATATCTGCACATGGTGATTGTGTTCTCCCCTTTGTCGCTCTATTGTGTGGATATATTTTGTGAAACTCAGGATTTGGAATTGTTTGATAATTTCTCTATTTCTCTTATACATTCAGCGAAAATGCGAAAAATGCACTTATGTCATGTGCATTTATTCACCTGGAGTGCAAGGACTTCTTGAAATATACTACAGGCATCTCTTCTGTGAATCAGCGAATTCTATTGTCTGGTCCGACAGGTATTCTCATGACTCATGAGCGTTCAATTTCTGCCAAAACTTTTAAATGGTTTATTTGCTGCTTGTGTCAGCTAATAAGTTTATGTTTTAACTGTCCTCTAGGTTCCGAGATTTATCAAGAGACTTTGATAAAGGCTCTTGCTAATCATTTTGGGGCTAGATTGCTCATCATAGATTCTCTTTTGCTCCCTGGTGTAAGTTAATCATACCGCAGTGTTGGTCATTGATATGATATCTTTTATTTTTTGTCATGAGGATTTTATTACATGCATTGGTCAGTCTCATTTTATGCTTACTTCTTTATCAAGGGTTTTCAATATCATACCATTACACCCTTTTTAGTTAATTCATTTACTAAACAACAGCCAACAATTCCAGTTCAAGGTTGATTTTGAACTGCATATGTAATGGACTATACTGGGCATAGAAGGTGTAATTTGGATCATAATGCATTAGAAATTTATGCATTATGCTTTTAAAAAAAATGCATTATGGTATGATATGCATTTATGAGTCTTGAATCTTGCTGATGGTTTTTCACCTCGAGCTCTCTGTCTGTTTAAGCTTTTCTTAGTTATACACGTACGCACTTGAGCCTTAAGAGGGTTGTGACTTCAGCTTATTAATAATTATACATTGGTGCCACAAAATATCTGTTTGCAGAGTTCATTTCCAAATGATTCCGAATCCATCAAAGAACCAAGTATCTTATTTAAGAATCGTTCGGCACTGGTTGACATGATCGGAACACCCACTCTGAATTCTCAGTCATTTCCCAAGAAAGATGGATACACATTCAAAGAAGGTATGCAACACTTCATTGTATGTAGGGCTGTTTCATCCTTTACTTTTGTTGGACTTACCATCTATCATATGGATAATAGGTGATAGGGTCAGATTTGTAGGCTCTGTAGCTTCTCCTGGCTTTTCTCTCCAAACACCACAAAGGTTTGGCCTTACTATCAGCTTCTACATTCATTTTCCTAGTTACTACATCATTTCCAATTAATGCTCCTATCCCTCGGCAAAGATGGTCTTACTTTGGCAAAACATGCAATAAATGATTCTCGGTGCTTGCGTCCTTCTCCTTGCAATCCAAAAAAATTGTGAGAATCCTACGTTAAGTAGTTTTTGTTGCAAATGTGGATGTGCTTTCCTTTTGACGATTGGTGCAGTTATATATTATCGTTGGATGACTAGCAACGGTACCTTGTCATCTTTTTTTTATTCTCAAAAGAATAGTACTTGGTAATTATTTGTATATATTATCTGATGACTTTTACCATTATGATGAGGTAAATAGCATCTCTTACTTATGCTGTCATCAGCTTTAATCTATGGCTATTAGTATGTGCTACAGTGCATGAATTGAGAAATAACTTTTGTGTTAAGTCTCACCATTGCTTCCATGAGAATAAACTTTCTCAATTCTAAAAAAAAAAACGTGGTATCATATTTATGTGATTTCAAAGAGATTGGATAACACAATTGTTAATGCACAATAGGGAAATTTGTCTGACATTTGGCTGAACTTTCTCTTGGGGGAGGGTTTAATTCATGACAAAACATGATAAGAAACAGAAATTTTCAAAGTTAGGTGTCACTCATGAATTGCTGTTCATTACTATTATCTACAGGGGTCCAAATATTGGGTACCGAGGAAAAGTAGTTCTTGCTTTTGAAGAAAATGGATCCTCAAAAGTTGGCGTCAGATTTGATAAACAAATCCCTGAGGGCAATGATCTTGGAGGCTTATGTGAAGAAGATCATGGATTCTTCTGTGCTGGTAATTCTTTCTCATAATCATATACCTTATGCTATGCTTCTGCCTACTGTTTTTGACCACAAGCAACTTCCTTTCATCCTTGCAGCTGATTTACTTCGTCCAGACTTTTCTGGGGTTGAAGATGTTGAAAGACTTGCCATTAATGAGTTGCTAGAGGTGGTTGTGCTTTCTCTGGTTGTAAATAATTTATTAGTCATTGGTATAATTTGCTGGAATGTTACTTTTTCTTTTCCCCCTTCAATAGGTCATAACCGAGGAGAGTAAAAATGGCCCTTTGATTGTTTTAATAAAAGATGTTGAGAAATCTGTGGCTGGAAGTTCAGATTCTTATATGGTTTTGAAAAATAAGATTGAACGGATTCCAGCTGGTGTTCTTATAATTGGATCCCACACCCAGGTTGACAATCGCAAAGAAAAGGTAACATTTTTTTAGTTGATGTAACATACTGTTTATTAATTTTAAGTGCCCCCAAGATGACAGACAATCAAATTAAATATTTAAGGGAATTTCAATGGTCCTTTATCTGCCTATAATTTCTCGACGACATTTTGCAGGCACATTCTGGAGGTCTTGTTTTCACAAAATTTGGAAGTAATCAAACAGCACTACTCGACTTTTCTTTTCCGGTAGGTGCAAGTTATCGTAAATTTGAAACTAGGCACATGTTTGTTTTTACTTGTCACAAACATATTAATGCTAAACATCTGAGTGAACAAAGATGTCAAAAAAAATTTTTTTTTTGAGAAAGATGTCACAGTTTTTTGCATGTAGTTTTCTTGTACATGATACTCTTTTAGTTGTCATTAATTGTGGCTATGTTCATTTTTCAAGCAATATGGAGTGCTTAATATTCATTTTCAACCGTTCAGACTGGAAAATGATTGGGCCTATCCTAGTTCTGTAAAATTCTTAGTTCTTGAAAAAAAATTATAATTTTTTTTAGATTTCTGGATTCTCTAGTATAACTTTCCTGGCTCAGTATTAAGTAAGGTAAAGTTTTTGCTTGCCTTGTAATTGGTCTCCTGGCATCTTATGGATCATGCTAAGTGTATTTCACAAATGAATCCACTTGTTTTAAACTTTTGCATGAAATAATTCGAATTCAGATCTTTCTCCCAAAATATGGAGTTCAAATGCAAAATGCATACTTGCTTTGTTTGTCCATTCACGACTTAAAATATTGTTGCTAGTAATGCATTTACCTCAATTTTCGGTTTATTTTATCTCTTCTGGTTCTATAAGACATCTCACTTAATGTGCAGGACAACTTTAATAAGATACATGAAAGAAGCAAAGAAATCCCAAAGACAATGAAGCATCTCACACGACTTTTTCCTAACAAAGTGTCAATCCAGCCTCCACAGGTCTACTCTTTTGTTTCTATATGCAATTGTGCGGTTATCCTTATCAATTCTACAGTGAACTTACACTTGTGAAATCATTGTAGGATGAAACACAACTTTTAGATTGGAAGCAACAGTTGGATCGTGACATTGAAACTCTTAAAGCCAAGTCAAACATACTCGGTATTCGCTCGGTAAGTTTGTGGGCCATAACTCGTCAATTGTTGGAATTGCTTATGTCATGGAGCTGTTCGTTTATGCTCGAGGGCTACTCAAATAACTCTGGCTTTGGACTGATCTAATCCTTCCATATCTGATTTGTACAGTTTCTGAACAACAATGGATTGGATTGCAACGATCTTGAAACATTATCCATTAAGGATCAAACACTTACAAACGAAAGTGGGTGTTTCTCTTCTTTCTTTTTCAGTGTAATTAGAGCTTTTCTTTCATTTAGTTACGTATGACGTTATTACCATATTGTGTGTTAACAATCTTTTGTGCAAATTACAGGTGTAGACAAATTAGTTGGTTTTGCCTTTAGTTATCATCTCAAACACTATCGACCTGATGTTTCTGCAAAGGACACAAAGATTATGCTTTCTTATAACAGGTTGATTTTTTTTCACTCTTGGTAGAAATATTATATAATAAAAGATTGATGTTGATCACATTGTTTAGTCTAACATATTATATTGCTTTCATTATTACAGCCTTAAACATGGTTTGAATATGCTTCAGGGCATCCAGAATGACATTAAGAGCTCAAAGAAATCACTCAAGGTCTTTTCTTTCTCTCATATATATGCATGCATGTGGACATGCATAGAGATCCATACACTGATGACATACATACAGTACTGTTATTGGGACATCTCATCATCTAAGCATAATTTTTATTTACTCTTTGTGCCCTTTTCTTTTGTGAGATCTTACCATTTTAAACATCTGCAGGATGTAGTCACTGAGAATGACTTCGAGAAAAAACTTCTTGCAGATGTTATTCCACCAAATGATATTGGAGTTACTTTTGATGACATTGGAGCCTTGGAGAATGTGAAGGGCACATTGAAAGAATTGGTGATGCTTCCTCTTCAAAGGCCAGAATTGTTCTGTAAAGGGCAATTGACAAAGGTGATTCTATTCCTATATAAAATGTAGCATATTTTACTTGTTTATGTTCTTCATGCATTGTGTGAGCGTCATCTATTATTTTATTTTCTATTAACCATCATGCTATGTTTTTATAAGGAATCAAATCTTGGCTTTATCTTTTTTCTTGATTTTTTTTCTTATTATTTTTATATAAGGAATCATCTTCATTCTTTCAATGCTTACCGGCAAGGTCTTACAATGAATCAACTTCTTCCTCTTGTCTTGCTTTGCAAACCATTTAAACTCATCTTTGTTTATTTCAAATCATATGACGGACATAAATGCCTAAAACATAATTGGGTTGCAATCTAAATAATTTTATGCAATCACAAGAATGACCATGGAGTGCCAGTAGTTCGGGCCAGGTTACCAGTTAGCTTTGTGTTCCTTGTCTGCTACCTAAAAACTGTAGAAGTATGTGTAAACTTTATTTCTTTATTTTGTACCGTATTTAACTTTGCAGAAACCAGCTCTATTTTTTTAGGGTGCAGAAAATAATGTACATGCATATATGATGTGTCAAATTATAAAGGATCACTTTCCAAGGAGCATTTATCACATTCATGCGTAAAACAATAAGCTAACACAATCTTTCTGGTTCAGTATATATGGTTCATGAGCAGCACTAAACACATTGGTTTTGAGGATTCAGAGCCTCATTTTTCGTATCATAAGGGACACATGCTTATTGTCCATGGGATGCTCATCTTGTCTGTTAGCACTTGGGATTATCTTTCCAGTGGACTTCTGGTCAATTACCTTGCATCCAAGTCTGGGACAAGACAAACATGTGGTGCTTCCATGCTACATGTGGGCAAGAAAATAACTGTAGGATCATTTTTTCTTCCATTTAGAATCTGAAATCACACTCTTTTAAACAGACTGTTATTCTATTAAACTAGAGAGTTGGCATTTTTTTCGGCATTAATTATGGTATCCAGAAACTCCAATATGCCGTGCCTAACTTAATAGAGGACACGGGCATTAAAGTTTGAGAGAGTTAGCACATTTGGTTGTGAAGTAGTATCTTTATTTTCCATCCTATTAGTTGCAGATTTTACATATGCAACTTCATTAAATCATCTTTTGATATCAAGATTTTGATAGTAGTCATATTCAACTGTTACTCTGCACGTTTTTAGATTCCATTTTTGGTTTTCAGCCATGCAAGGGAATACTTCTTTTTGGCCCTCCTGGTACGGGAAAAACCATGCTAGCTAAAGCTGTTGCTACAGAGGCAGGAGCTAATTTTATTAATATTTCAATGTCAAGTATTGCTTCTAAGGTATCAGTTACATGAATTGCCTAACTGCCTAATTAAATACTGAGTTTTTTCTTGTATTATACACTTTTTAACTTTTATTTCACCCTTTCAATTGATAGTGGTTTGGAGAAGGGGAGAAGTATGTGAAAGCAGTTTTCACATTAGCCAGTAAAATTGCTCCCAGTGTGATTTTTGTTGATGAGGTAAGTTAAGTGTTGGTTAAATTTCCATGCTGATGTTTTCATTAAATTTTCATTCATGTTCTCCAATTGAGGGTTGCAAGGTGTTCATGTGATAATCTTATGTTTCTTTATCTAGGTCACTAGGTGTGTGATAATTTGTTTTCTATTGTTTCCTCAAAAAAAATGTTTTCTATTGTTTCTCTAGAAAAAAGGTTCTCTATTGTACAGGTTGACAGTATGTTGGGTAGGAGAGAGAATCCAGGAGAGCATGAAGCCATGCGGAAAATGAAAAATGAATTCATGGTCAATTGGGATGGGCTTCGAACCAAAGATAAAGAGAGGGTGCTGGTTCTTGCTTCCACCAATAGACCTTTTGACCTTGATGAGGCTGTTATCAGAAGGCTTCCTCGAAGGTAGATGCGGGGGTGGTCTATTTTCGAGAAGTCGTATTAGTTTGCAACTCTATTATCCAAACTGATTATTAATGTTGTTTCTCGCTGTGCAGATTAATGGTAAACTTACCTGATGCATCCAACAGAGAGAAGATTTTCAGAGTAATATTGGCAAAGGAGGAGTTGGCATCAGATTTTGATTTTGAAGCTCTTGCAAGTATGACTGAAGGATATTCAGGGAGTGACTTGAAGGTTGGTTTTGATTCTGGAAATCTGATTTTGCTCTATCAAGTTATATACTAATCATGACATCCTATTCTTATCTCATGTTTTTCATAGAATCTTTGCGTAACTGCTGCACATTGTCCTATTAGAGAAATCCTCGAGAAAGAAAAGAAGGTTAGAGTTCAGCTTTCAATTTTTTTTCTTTCTTTGTTGACTATATCATTACGTCTTTTCCTCAAAATCCGAACTTGGTAGCATTTGAAAATGTTTATATCATCTCATATGAACAGCACGAATCAAGAATGTTTCTACACATTTGACATGTTAAACATAGCTGGAGCATTCGTGTATCATTACTGTAAAATGAGTCGATGATAACCATGTTCCTTGTATATATGGTGACGAAATGCTTACATTTTATTGTTCAATGTTCCCTTTTTTATGTGGACATTTGTGTGGTGATTTATGGTACATGCTTGTGGATGTCTTTGTGCATGGTTGCATTTGCACATATCTGTGAACAAGGTATTTTCCTCTACCTGTTATGATATATTTATTGCTTGCCTGCATAAGTATTTCTGAATGTAGCCATAGTTTCTTTTTGAGGGATAAAAGGATGACTAGAGAAGATTTGGTCATCCATGTGTGTATATATCGCGGCAAAAACAAAAGTACATATGTGAGGGGAAGAGCAAGTATATAGAGGCAGGAACTAATGGTTCATTGATATGTAAACTTATTCCTTTTGTCGTTCATCTTTTATTCTTATCAAGCCTAGGTAACTATATATGTTATCACAGCTGATCCTCTCCTGCGCTGATCATATATTTATTTTATTGTGAACTTCTTGTCTAATCACGAGTCATCTGTTTTGTTACTTGTAGGAGCGTAATTTGGCCATGGAAGAAGGTAGACCTTTACCTGCATTATATGGAAGCGAGGATATTCGCCCTTTGAACATGGAAGATTTCAAATACGCGCATGATCAGGTTAGTTCCTTTTTCCGTGGTTTCTACTGCTAATGGACTATTTAGCTTTATCAATTTCAGCATGACCATGGCTTGAACATTATTTTGCCTTCACTTGTGATATTGAAGGATGCAAATCACCTTCTTCCAGATAGGTGTTTGCCTATGTTATTCATCGTTACATTGGCTTCAGCGGGGTTTTCCTAGGAGAGATGCTTGCTTTAATAATATTAATACGTTTCAAGTAATTTTTTAAATGGGTAACTATACAAGATTCTGGGGGTAGGCAAGCAATAGGAATATTTTATTGGTGACAAGCTAATTCTTCCTAAATCTTCTCTTACGTTGTAGATGTTTTGTTGCTTGGCATCTCGGTATCGCCTCTCAAGAAGTTAGGGAAGCTCTTTGTATAGTTTCCTGCATTTTACTTAGTTGAACTCTTTAAGCTTGTGTTACCTCCGAAATAAGATACTTAGTTGAACTCTTAAGCTTGTGTTACCTCTGAAATAATATACTGTTGAGCTTTCACCTGCTGGATATGATATTAATATCTTACTAGGACTGTAACTTATCTTTCTGTAACATTAAAATTCACTCAATCTAACTACTATTTCTTGGGCCTCCTCTAGGTATGTGCTAGTGTCTCATCAGAATCTTCAAATATGAGCGAGCTTGAGCAGTGGAATGAGCTCTATGGCGAAGGTGGTTCGAGGAAGAAAAAAGCATTGAGCTATTTTATGTAGAAGGGCATGCGTTTTGTACAGTCCCATTTGTTTTTCAAAATTCCTTATGAATAGCTGTCACTTTGGCAACCATCGACAGTGGACTTCATTCTCTGGCGAGGCGACCATGTAATTTGGCCTCCATGAAAAAGTAAATTTGTAGTTGTTAATTAGCATGAGAAAGTAAAATTTGTTGTTAGTCTTAACAGGGCAGTATAATGATAGGCATTTTGTAGTTTGTATTCCGGCACTTAGCCATGGCCAAGGCCTATCTGTCTGTACATACTTAGAGCCTCCAAAAGTAATAAAAATGACAAGTTTGAATTTACGCAGCATTATGCGTTCTTAGAGGAATCTATGGGCAGTTATATCTATGGGCGTTCTTAGAGGATCCGATTAAAAACTAATAAATGTTGAGTTGGTTTGAATTGGGTGGGAAAAGAAAATGTTTTGAACAACTGATTGAGCTAATTTTTTTTGTTTTACAATTTAACTTAGGATAAATTACTGTTCAATGCTTAATTATCAATGATCAATAGATTGATAATTAATTCGAAGCAAAATTTAATTTTGAAATTATCTTTTAACTTCATATGCTAAACTTGGGTCGACATATACACCCCAAATATCTTTTCTAAAAGTAACTACATCTCTATGTCTCGACCAATCAATCTATCACTTTAAAGACAAGCTATCCTAGAATTCAATAGAATCAAGCATATTTTTAATGTCAAATTCAATTAATTAATACATCAATCATGAATGCATATTTAAATCTTATTTATAACTGGACATGCAATTCCATTCTAGGTTAACCCTATAAAATCCAATAATAAAAAACATTCAATTCGACATATGTGTACTTTAGGTGCTATTCACAACCCATGAAAGTCCCTTCACAGGGCGTGAACTTCAATTCTTCACGAGACATGATAGATTTCATGGCTACAATAAAGGAACGTTATTTCCTCTCCACGACTTCATTACCCATGAAATTTTCTTTGCTTCGGTTATTTCCTCTCCACGACTTCATTACCCATGAAATTTCCTTTACGAAGCATGAATACAAGGTACTCATGAAATGTGATCGATTTTTCACGGTCACTATACAGGAATGATATTTCCTCCTCTCGACTTTATTACCCGTGAAATCCATCACGAGGTATGAGGGGTCAATTCATCGGACATGAGATTTCTCACGAACTGTGAAATGGAGTCGGGTACCCCATTTTGTTCGAATTCAGCCCCTCTTCTTAGGATTTTCACATACATGATAACTATCACCAATTGAATTGCATGTATACATGCATTTCAAGTAGACCATAGGTTTTGACCATTACAATTGCTCAATCTGACAAATGATAAATCTTAGGTTTCAAATGCCTTAATCACATTAAGGTTTCAATACAGACATAACAATTGGCAATTTACATGTGTGTATACAATTCTAATACAATATTTAGATTTTAATATTCTAATATGATCGATTTGCCAAAGGTATCAATTCACTATGAACAATGAGATCAATTTCATATACAATTTATTCATACATAAATGTACTCAATCCACACATAATAGTTTGTGTCCCTGCTTCATGTGCAAGAACTATGGGTTTTTGGGCATCACTGAATCACAAAAGAAAAATGCCAAAAATTAGGTTTTGAAAGGAGAAGTGGATCTCTGTGCATACCTTGCACCCAAATTCCTCTAAGTCTTCTTTTTCTCCAACTGGTAGTCTCTTCTCTTTCTTCATCTCTTTGTCTTTTTTCTTGTTCCTCCTGAAACTCTTCTCGATAAGCTTCAACTGGAGCATGCACCATGTTAAAACTAACATTTAGAGGATTTTGAGATGGATGCTATAAGAGAAGAGAATAGAGAGAAATGAGAAAAATGACTAGTTTAAAGATTTATGTACTACAGTTAGTTATGAGTTTAGGCTTTGATGGGTTATAGGATTGACGAGCTAGTGTGTCTTCTTTTTAATTTCATTGGATTGTTACATTCTACCCCCTTTAAAGAAAATTAATTCTTGAATTTATTCAAAAAAAAAAAACAATGGCGCTTGTCAAATAGATATAGAAATTGCTTTTTCATTACGTCCTTCAATTCTCATGTAGCTTCATATCCCCGATGATGCTTCATCATGCCACTTTGGTCATAGAACAACTTTGTTGTAAAGTCGATGCTCACTATATTTCAATATTTCTATAGGAACCATCAGGTCTTCTTTAAGATTTGGTTCCTCAATTATCAAAACATGTGAACTATCAAATTATATTTCCTTAGCATGCATGTAAGAAATACATTGTGGATTCTTTCATATGACGAAGGTATCACCAATCATTAAGCACATTCACCAACCTTATCTAATATCTCAAATGGACCAATATATCTTGGTTCAATTTTTCTTATCTACTAAATCATATAACTCTTTTGGTTGGTGATGTCTTCAATAATACAATCTCCAATTGCATAAATTGCTCTTTCTTTCTTGATCGGCATAACTTTTTTTTTCTATTGTAAGTGTCTTTTATTTTTCCTTGATCATATTGACTTTCTCCCATATTATCTCATAATATCTCAAGAAATTTCTTGTTGCCTACTTCACTCCAACAATTTTGGAACCTACATGGTCTTCCTTATAAAACTTTGAACACGGTGATTCCAATGCTTGAGTGATAATTATTAATATAGATGAATTTGACCAATGCTAAATGATCATCTCAACTTGTTTTCCAATTTAAAGTACAAGCTCCTGCCATATTGTTAAGAGTTTCAATTGTTCTTTTATTTTGATTATGAAAGTGAAACTAAAGTTCAATCTTGTGTCAAATGACTCTTGAAAACTTTTCCAAAATCTTGCGATAAATCTCTTTTTTCTATTCGAAATTGTGGAAACTGAAATTTCATGTAGTCGAATAATCTCATTGATGTATACCTCCACCAAGCTTTCCTTGTTTGTTGCACTTTCATAGGTAAGAGGTGTGTGTTGACTTCGTTAAAATATCAATTATGACCCATATAATATCATGACCTATATGTGACTTCATAGATTGGTAATTAAGTTCATGATATATGTACCCATTCCATTTTGAATTTTTTAATAATTGAAGTAAATCGAGTGATATTTGATGTTCAATATTCACTGTTGGCATACCAAGCATTTTGGTACAAACAATGCTACTTGCATCCTCACATTCTTCCACCAAAAAGTTTTTTGAATGTTCTTATGCATCTTGGTATTTCCAAGATGAATTGCAAATTCAAATTTATCACATTCTTCAAATATCACTTTTCTTAATTCTTTATCTTTTGGAAGTCATAATCAATTTCAAAATTTGATTGCACTCTTTTTCATATCAAATTGCGTTTGATTTTTGTTGCATAATGACATCATGTAGTCGTACTTGAGATCTCTTTGTTGTACCAATATAATTCTATTGATCAAGTTCAATTGGATTTCAAATTGAATAATCAATATAGCTCTCCTAATTTTAAGGTTAGGATCCGTCTTCAATTATATTCCATCTATGCACCCTTAAAATATGTCATTTGCCTTCCCATTTGTGACTAAATTCTCTTTAACAGGATGATATTAAATTGCAAACTCATTATCTTTCAAGAATTTGTATCATCTCGTTTGTCTCTCGTTGAGCTCTCTTTGCAAGATGACATAATTTAAGCTTTTATGATCTATGACTTGAAATTATTCACGATATAGATAATGTCATCATATCTTCAAAACAAACTATACAGATAATTATTTTCATATTTCTTCAATTGTCTTGAGGCATAAGTCACAACTTTTCCATATTGCACTGATACACATTTCAATCTAGTTTCACATAAATCAGTATGATCATAAATTCATCACTTCCTAAAGTGAGTTTATATGAATACACTTATAGACAGACACTATAAATTCACACCTTTGAGTTTATATGAACTTTTCATCTTTTTTTGTCAACTTAGTCATTAGGGCTGCAATATTCGAGAAGTCTTGAATAAATCTTCTATCGTGTCCCTAATCCTTTATCCTTTATCAATTATGACTGCCTTTAGCCTTTATCAATTGACAACTTCTTCTTTGCAGGATCAATTGAAAGTCTCTCTTTTTATACAATGTGACAAAAAAATATGATTTGGTTAAACCAGAACTCACGCTTAGAAAACTCCATATATAATTGTCGTTATCTCATTGTCAATAACATTGTCTATAAGTGTTGTTTATGTTCTTTTGGTTTGATGAATACACTAATATGTTATTGACGAAGACAATTACAAACTTTTCAAGATAAAACATAAAAATCTTGTTCATCATATTCAGAAATGTTGCATTAGTATTGGTTAGTTCAAAAGGTATAACCCAAAATATCATAATGATCGTGCTTTGACTGAAAAGTTATTTTTGGTATATTATGCTCAACTATCCTCTATTGATGGTAGTCCTTTCAAAGGTCAATATTTGAAAATGTTGATGTCATGCCAATTGATCAAATAAGTGATTGATGAGAGGCAATGAATATTTGTTTTTTATCATCACCTTGTTGAGCATTCGATAATAAATACATTATCTAAGTGATTCATTCATCTTCTTCATGAACAATATGGGCACATCGCATGTTGGCTCTTAAAAAATGAGTCTTCAAATTCTTTCATCTCCGCTGGTGCTATTGGGCAAGGAAATTTTGTAATTGAAATTGCTCTAGGTACAAACTCGATGTTGAACTCTATATCTTTAGCAGGTGGTACTCCAAGTATATTATCAAAAAATACACTGAAAAGTTCTTTGACTACATCAATTTGTGCTTGATTATAGAATTCGTGCTTCATAACTTGTCACACTTGAAAGAAAGTCTTTACATCCTTTTTTCAACATCTTGTTTACCTACATAGTCAATATTATCATTCTCCCTTCACTATTCGTCTGATGGTATCCCAAGGATAACCAAGTTCGGACCTTCGTTTTTGTGTTTACAACTTCTTTTCTCGCCATAGTTCATAAGCATTGTGATAGGATAACCAAATCATACATAATATGACATCAAAATATATCATTGTAGGACTATTAAGTTTGCCAAAATATTCACGTTTTTTTGTAATAATGGGCACATTAGGAATATATCTTCTTAATACACAATTTAATTTTTCTAATATAACATTCTACATGTTAACAAAATCATATGACATGAAAGAATAGATAACACCTAAATCGAATAGAATCTTTGCATAGTGATTGACAACTAAAAAGTTAGGTTAAATCACTTCATTTGATTGACAAGCTTTTTCTACTTTCATGGTAAAAATATGTCCCAACATATTTTTTGGAGTGTTGTCCACCTTGCAGTTGCCTTTGTCCTTGTGATCATTGCGCTTCTCGGAACAATCTCCAATAAAATGTCATCTTTTCCCACAATTAATACATGCACTCATTTCAAGTAGCACCCTCTAAGGTGTTTCTTTTCACAAGCCCACATTCGATGTAATAGTCCTTTTTTGGTCATTTCTTCTTGAAGATCTTCTTGTTTCACTACCATTTGCCTTATTCATTGGACTTATTGGGTACCTTTCCCTTTGCCTTGTTGTGGCTAATGTACTCCTTTTAAAAATTTGAGGCTACTCTCACAACTTATTGCTTAGTTCTAGGCATTCAATTTGTCACAAGATTACATCCTTCTCAAGTTTAAGGAATTTAAAATAGTACTTACCCAAGGTTACATTATCTTGTTTTAAGTCCAAGAATTTCAATAGCTTGTTGAGAGAAGAAACTCTCTTCAAATGTCTTAATGAAATTCAAATAAATGACTTCTTCTTCATCAAATTTGGTTCTCAAGGTAGCTTTCTACCAACGACAAGCTCCATCTACAAATCAATGAGTTGTTAATTCCACCTTTTAATCATCCGGATAATGGATCATCCTAAAGAACTTGATGATTGTATCAAACCAAGAATTTGCTTAGTCTGAATTAATTTTTCCATTAAACTGAGGTGAATTCATGTTCAAAAATCTCCTCACCATGCTTTGCACAAAATTTGCAACATTCCTTTTCAAAGTTTGAGTCATCCTCAACAAGCTCTCAATAAGAGTAGCTTGTTCATTCTCGGCACCACGTCTAGCACCCATTCGATTAGTCATGATTCTACAATCAAATATCAATAATTGTTTAAATGATTAGCCATAAAATTGATACTAGATATCTTATTATAATGCATTTACACATATTTGGTGATTGAACATCGTCTCTAGATTTAGAAAATCTAGACCATAAGACAATTAAGAGCCATATTGTGCTATGATACCTAAATTGTAATGCCCTTAAATATGCCACCTTAAGATTGCCTAGGATGGGGACCTAATGACGTTATGGTGTTCGATGGATCATGATAATTGTATAATGTGCAACTGAAATATAATAATTATACATATCAATTGTCTATTTAATATAAAAAATTGTCGAGAATGACATATTAAAAATATTTTACGATCAAGGTATGATCATTATGAGTTTTTGTTATGTCTTTTGGACTAACAAATGCTCATGCAACATTTATAGGATTAATGAATATGATTTTCAAATCTTACTTAGATCAACTTGTAATTGTATTTGCATATGATATATTGATTTATTCATCAAGCCTAGAGAAGCATAAACACCATCTATGAAAAGTATTGTAGACATTGAAACAACATCAATTATATGTCAAATTCTCAAATTGCAAGTTCTGGTTAGACCAAATTATGTTTCTTGATCATATAATATTAAGAGAAGGATTTCAATGGATCCAACTAAGGTTGAAGCTGTGATAAATTGGGGGAGACCAAGTACAATAACATATATTATAAATAGAGTTTTCAAGGTCTAGCTTGTTATTATATAAGGTTTATAGATAATTTCTTAAAAATTGCAGCACCCATGACTAGACTCACAAGCAAGGGTGAAAGGTAAGTTTGGACTCAACATTGTGAGGAAAGCTTCCAAGAATTAAAAAGAAAACTCACAACTGCACCTTTATTGATGCTTTCATTCGAGAGTGGTGGATTTGTCATATATAATGATGCATATGGCATAGAATTGTGTTGTGTATTGATGAAACATAGAACGGTTGTCGCCTATGCATTAAGACAATTGAAGAAGCATGAAGTGAATTACCCAACTCATAATTTGGAGTTGGCGGCGGTAGTGTTTTCACTTAAAAATATTGAAACATTATCTATATAGTGAAGTATTTGAAGTACACTCGGATCACAAAAGTTTAAAGTACATCTTCTCACAACGAGAGTTAGATATAAGGCAAAGAATATGATTGAAATTTTTAAAAGATCATGACTTCACCATCACGTATCATCCGGGGAAAGCCAATTTGATGGTGGATGCATTGAATAAGAAATAAGAAGAATCAATGGCTTGTGTGAGAGTACATGAATGGAATTTGCTTAAAAATATTGTCCAATGGAAGTTAAACCCCATTGGACTAGGACAATGCTAATGATACAATTTGAAATTCATCTATATTTTGTCCAACGAATCATTTAAGCACAAAGAAAATGATATAAAGTATGATTATATGGTGTCATTGTGCAATAAGGAGCGTATTGGCTTCAGATATAGAAATGATGGTGCAATTACATTTAAGAATTATTTATGAGTTCCTAATGATAAAGAGATAACAAAAGAAATTTTGGAATAATGCCATAAGTCGAAATTTTCTATCCATTCGAGGAGCACAAAAATGTATAAGGATCTCCATTTGAAAGTTTGATGAAATTATATGTCAAGGAGAACATCCGTTTGCATGGAATTCTAGTTTTCATTGGATCAGATAGAGATTCGAGATTTACCAAAAAGTTTTAGAGATAATTTCAAGATGCATTCGAAATGAAGTCGAATTATAGTATGACTTTTCATTCTCAGAGCGATGGTAGAAATAAGAGAACCACCCAAATATTGGAAGACATGTTAAGAGCATGCGCGTTAGATTGATAAGGAACAAGGGATGCACATCTACCATTGATGGAGTTTGCTTACAATAATAGCTATGATTCAAGCGTAGGAATGACTCCTTATAAAATATTATATGGACGGCCATGTAGATATCTAATATGTTGGACTAAAGTTGAAAGGAGACTCATTGAGCTATAAATGGTGATGAAATACGCTGAGAAAGTCGACATAATTAAGGAAAGGATGAGAGTTGCTCAAAGTCGACACAAAATTTATGCGGATAAAGTTAGAAAAGAGCAAATATTTAAGATTGGAGATAAGGTTTTATTGAAAATTTTGCCAACAAAAGGAGTTATGCGTTTTAGCCGAAAAGAAAAATTGAGTCCAAGGTATATTGGACCATTTGAAATATTGGAGAAAGTTGACGAAGAACTAGAGATGGAAATTCGTGCGTGCTCGTGTCGTGCTCGTGCTAGTCAACTCGTGTTTGACCGTGCTCGTGCTTGTGCCCGTGCCGGTGCTCGAAAAAATCGTGTCGTGTCGTGTCGTGCTAAAATTGACATGCGGACGGCCCGGCCCGGCCCACGTCGAATTCGTTCGTGTCGTGCCAAATTGGATCGGGTCGGGTTACTATTATTTTATTTTTTTGAAATTGTAATTAGGTTTTAAAAAGTTTCAATTCTATATATAATAAAGTTTATTCATATAATGTAATATTTAATCTAATCATATTATAAATAAATAAATTAATAACTAAATAATAGTATATAATATTATTATATTAATAAGTTTCATATATATATATATATATATATATATATA
>LTAE01000202.1:29661-66930 GCA_001647135.1 Pontederia paniculata | reverse complement strand
ATATTATCGTGTCTGAGCGTGCCGGGCTGAACGGGCTCGTGTTCATCGGGTCCGTGCCGTGCCGGGCCAAAAACACCGAAGGGGCGGCCCGGCCCAGCCCGAGCACAGCCCTGGGGGACGTGCCGGGCCGGGCCAGCACGCCAATATGGCGTGCCGGCACCGGGCCGGGCCGGCTGGCCCGGCCCGATGTCCATCTCTACGAAGAACCATATAGATTGACATTGTCGTCGTCTTATGCTAGGATACATAATATATTCCATGTGTAGGTATTCTAAATATAATTACGATAACTCACATGTATTGATTATTAAAGAATTCAACCTAAAGAAAGACTTGACCAGTGAGGGGTATCCTATCAATGTTTTGAAATATCGTGAACACCATTTTCACAACGAGGTTGTACCAAAGGTAAAAATTGCATGAAAGAATCACCAAGGTCAAGAAGTCACGCAGGAACATGAAGAAGAGATTAAAGCACAATTTTCACATCTATTTGGTAAGTGTTATAGTTGATTTAAATTCGAGGACGGATTTTCTTTTAAGGGCTAGAATGTAATACTTGCACTAAATAAAAGAAAAAGATAGATAATAGAAATGAGGAAAAGAAAAAGAGATAGAAAAGAAAGTGGGACTTCAACCACTTGTCTTGCTCCTATTGGACCCCAAACCACTTACTCTCTCTCCTATATCTCACTATAAATGATTTCAACTAGATTTTTAACCTCTTTTCTCTCTCGTTTGGAGCTTCAAGAATTGTAAACTCAGCCCTAAGATATCAATCCGAGATTGAGCTTAATTCAATCTAGTTTCAGCTGCAAACCAACAAGGAGGAGATCAATGATTGAGTCAATAATCAAAGAAAGAGACTGCTAGATCTTGGAGAGAAGGAAGAGAAGAGAAGAAGCATTGGCAAAGAAGAATTAGAGAAATTGAGGTATGTAAATGGATCCTTGCATTGACCATTTGGCCAATGCAAAGTTGTACACTGAATATTAGTATAGTAGAGAATGTATTGGGTTGAGATTGATTGATTTATTGCTTAGAAATTTTGATATCAAGTTCTTGACTTAGTTTACAATTATTTAATGTCCAATTGTGAATTAGGGTTCAAATGATATAATTGACCAAATTGATATTGTTCTAAGTGATATTGAGTGAGCATGTTATAGTATTGAACCTCAAATTGACTGATGTATTGATGATATCGAAAACTTAGACAAAATCTTAGGTTTCACGATAGTTGATCGATCGACCTCAAGGGAGGCCCGACCGACTATCGGTTTTGTGAAGCTTTAGATTCGACCGACCATACTTCTGTCTCTTACTCATTCCCCTAACCTTCTCTTACTCTTCTTCTAGCTTAATAACTCATCTTTACGTTTTGTCACTCTTGTAGTCTGAATAGGAATCGATAAGCAGGCCCTCGAGATATCAAATTTCCTTTCTTACCTTATGAAGCTTTACTGTTCTTTACCTAACTTACTCGCTCCTCAAGCTACTTTTCTTTTGGTTATTTGCTTTTTGACTCAAGTTAGAGCTTTTCTTTATTGTGCTTTAGTTAGAGATAGATAGGAGCTGTCAAGATAAATTCTGGTCTAGAATAGCAGGTAAGGGAGAGCGCTATGTTTATTCTTAGTGGTCACTAAAACGAGATTCATTAAACCAAAAAGTCTAGTGCGGGAATGGAAAGTACTTTTCCTTTTAGGTAATCAAAGAGAAAAGATCAATTCGGGATAGCATACGACAGAAAGGTCGACCCAATTTCTTCACAGTAACGAGAGTCGGTTGAAGAAAGTTTGACCGACCCTCATGTCAGACGGCCATCATAATGGTGAGTCGGTTGATCACCTTGGTGAAGGGTCAACCAACCTTACCCTAGAATCATTTCATCGAGTAGAATTTAAGTAATTGAGTCTATTGATTGATAACTTAGAACATGTAGCTCGACTATAATAGGTTCTATTATTCATGTAATGATATATCGATTGATTGAATTGGCATATTGGAGAGCGTATTAGGCGTCTATTGGAGATTGGAGGATTGATGTTCCCACATCATTATTGAGCCAAGACGTGGGAATTGGTGGCGTTCTTTAGAATGTCCACAGGAGTTAGGCGTCTTATGGTCTAACTAACCACGTTGATCGACCAAAGTTACCTCAATCCTTCAATGTTTTTTAATGTCTCACATAAATTTATTGAATAAATATAGGGTTGTCATTTGATGATTGACGAATAAATAGTTCAAGAAATCTTATTGATATCGACATCGATATTGATGAACCACGACTTATTGCATTGAAATGAGCATGACTCATATTGATATGAGGACGACTACATATGAGGATGGCTATATGGGGACGACCTAAGAAGGTCACGAGATGGACTTTTGGTTATCAAATGACAACAAACAAGATAATATCTAACATGAACATATTGTTAATGATATTGAGCATAAGAATACCTTTTGCTATTGGATGTTCATGTTATATTGACATTAATATGAAAATGGTTAAAGTCCAAGATATAACGACTTAATTGATATCGTAACATTGATGCATTAAAATTATGCTAATATCTTGCTCCATATTGTTATTGTTATCATCATTGTTGTTGTTTTACATATTGGGCGAAAGCCCATGGGACTATTTTCCACTACATTGGATCCTACAAGTAGACAAGGTTAAGTATGAATGGACATGGTTGTAATTAAGTATATTGTCAAGTGTCTAGTATGGCCAATTAGTAGGTCTTTCTTTTTCTCATGTATTGAGTCTTTGTAATGAGCTATGTAGCTCAAGACTGTGTTTAGTCTCATGGGCAATGATGTAACTTATCATGTTGTAAGTTAACATTAATTCTTATGACAATTCATCAAAGTATTAAATCATTTTCGTTGTGTTTATTGCTGAATTGTAATAGTTTCCACTGTTATAAATTGTTGTCACCCTATGGCGCATTGGGAACTATCTCGACGTATTTCGGACATCGATTCGTAGATGTGTGGGGCACGTTTATGGGGCGTTACAATGCCTTTCCCCCTTCTCTTCCTCCTCTATCGATGGTGACGTCATCGACAATCCCAAGCCACTACATTCCACCGACGACTCAAGGTTGATTCATACTATGCTACGGCTTGGCACTTGTACAAGCATTTGTTGCCATCATTGCTTCTTTGCGGAACTCAACTGATCTCTTGGTTCTATCGAACAAAACACATTTGCTTGATCTAATTATTCCATTTTCTTTCCCTCTATTTTCATGGTTTATGTCAAAATATGATCTTATTGATACCCATTAATGTGTGTGGTCTAGTGTTTAATCAAAGTCATATTCATCTACAAGTATGCAAGCAGTGTTGTGACGATGTATATGTTGAACAATGACAAATAATAAACTATCACTTTTAAACCTTAGACAACACATCGATGCTGCAAGTGCACATCGATCGAATGTAGTACTTCAGATATCAAATCCACAAGAAAGCTAAAGCATTCATAAAGATTAAATCACCATAACCTAATCTAACAATTAATCCTAGAGAGAATAATTGAAATGAATTAAAAAGATAAAATATCAACTAGGTAATATTTATGTTTTTTACGAGTTTTCAAAAATTGAAACAAGTAGTAATTGCAACTAGGAGAAATTAGGAATGCAATGATAAAAGAAAACTCTAGAGTTTGTCATGCTTCGGGGATGTTTGGATTTGGATCATCATCATCGCATAAGTCTACACATTATAACGAATTCTAATAAAGAGAGAAATCATTGATCCCTTTTGAGGAACCTTAGTCACTATCTCTTAGTTGTTCCGCGTCGAAGATCGAAAGAAAGGCCCGAAACCCACACAAGATGGATCTAACATCTACCCTTGGTCGATGGCCTCTCGACATATGATACATGCATCGCAGGTCTGCAGAACCCAATGATGATGTTTACCCTCTAATCGTGTGTGGGTAAAAAGAGATGGGTCGTCTTCAAGTTACTTTAGGTTTTAAGGGAAGTAGGTACGTAAGTTCCTCACGGTTGCATAAATATAAGGAATTCCAAAGGTGAATCGAACTTCAAACATCAAACCAATGGGATCATAAAATTGTGAATGCTCGAATCCATGGATGTCCCTCGCTCAAGGTGTATCACCTAATGAACTCGAGCATAAAAAAGAAAGATAACCGAAAGCAACCTCTCGGTTCGAATTCAATTTTATAAAAAAAAAATCTTCATTATCAATCAAATTCATATAAAGAAAATCTAAAATAGTCCAACACATTCATACCAAAATATGAATCATATCAAACATCTCGCGACTAACTCCAGAATTATCCTATTAGTTACATGCAATCATCATCAAAATACGAGTGATAAGTTACAAAGTTCTCCTTGTTTTTCCTCTACCAATTCCTCTCCTTCTTCCTTGATGGCTCTGCTCTACGATGTCCGAGCGTGAAGATGGAATGATCGAAGATGTTGTTGTCCTTTATTCTTTTTGTCTTTTATCATCTTTTCCTCTAGTCGACATGTGTCCCCTTTTGTCCAGCCCCAAAATATTTCTTTTTGATTCGTCCTTGTCAATCACGAGATGTCTTGATTCTCCCGCCTCTCAGAAACTTTGTCATATGTCGATTTAATATGTTGCTTTGTGACGTTTCTTCGTGCGAGGGTGTGAAACCTCCATCTTCTCGAGAATCTTAAAATAAGAACATAAAGGAGTATCATTTGGTTTTAAATGCATAGCTTGGTGAGTTTTATGTATAATAAGGACACATGCCGAAAAAAGAGGAAATTTATTGCTAAATAGGGGTTCCGGCATCAATAAGTATGTGAAAATAGTGTTAAACATGTCTTACGAGATCAAAATACTGTACACTTGATGTTGCACATCACTCCTGAACCAATTCCATCTTCATTCCCAAAACTCAATTTTTAGGTTTCTACATGTTGGAATGTTGGATTTTAAGCCGTGGAATGTTATGATTCAACAACATTACAGATTTGAAGCCATTATTGTTGTTCTTTTTTTTTTCTTTAGTTTGCTCTTATGCTGCTTGTTGCTATTTATCAATGAATGGAAATTGATCAAAAATAGTTTCTGCTATTTTTAGAGCATCCAAATTATCTGAGCATGTGGGTTAGTGTTTCTGGAATGATGCAAATTAGCCAAATCAGACATTTATGAGCTCTTGTGTGCTCTCTCTTTTGCTGCAAGCTTTTGGTGGAATGCCCTTCTTGGGAATTTTCTCTCTAAGCACTGCATTAGAAAAGGCCTCTAGTCGAAGCTGTTCGTATCTCTATTGATAAAACAGAGAGATTGGTTGCTTGCTGACCAGATATTTTAATGCATGATTGCTAGAAGTGTGCTTCACATAGGAAGAGTTGCACATTTGTTTTGTTCACAATTCCAATATCAGTCTGGATAATGAACCATTTGCATCATTTGTTATTGAGTCGAATTGTGTATACATTTGTTCGATCAAGGCGTATGTTTATCTATCTTTTCATGCTGGAGCACTATCTCCTTGTCGCTTGCTTTATTTGATGTCTGTGTCCTTGGCTCTTGGCGTTTGTTATTGTTCTATGTGGTCGACAATGATCAAAAAGATCAGCAGAGCCTTCATATATCTTGTTATTAAATAAACATAAGGTACACAAGTCAATTTTTTTGTGGTATCATGAGCTAATGAATAGTGTTCCTGTGTTTCTATATTTTCTTAGCAGAGGTCTATGCATATGAATGTTGTTCTACAGAGTACAGATGTTACATGAGCACCCAAAGTGATATTTGTTGACAACACTGTGAATGATGAAATCATTGCTTCCAAGAAATTGTGGCGGCCTTTTTTTCAAGATAAAAGGGATTAGCAGACCACATCCAACCATTCATAAACCCAGATTAACATGCAATCTGGCAAACTTCTTTTGGTGAACAAACAGACGTAAAAGTAAGACTTGTTTCGACCAAGAGGAAGATGTTAGAAGACTGCACGATGTAAATTTAAGCTCTGTGATGAGTGGTGCCTTCAGTATGTTGAAGCTTCTGACTACCATAACGTTCTTTCATGAATTGGGTACTAGTTTCTCCATAGTTGTCATATATGATATGATCATTCAACATGTACTTTTCTGCAGCACTGTGATTTGTCCAACTGTGGAAACTAGTTCGCTGAGTGTGCATATATATTCATTTTTTATTTGACTTTTGCAAAGTTCAAATGATTTGAGGATGCCTTGATTGCTTTTGTTGCGTCCAAGAGGCCACCTGCTCTCAGCCATGGAGAGGAGATTTTGCATGTGCATGCCTAAATTTCAACCAGTAAATGCAGGGTCCGGTGACTGTACATGTGGAGTGCTAGCAGACTTGTTTGCTTTTTCCTTCCTTTCCAGTACAACTCGGCCAGTAAATGCATGATAAAAATGGTGAGATTGTTGGAGATCTGGAAAAGAGGTATGCCTTCTTGTCTCCATGTCCATGTGTGTTATTGCTTTCAGCATTGCTCCAGTGAACTAGGACCTCATTTTTTGTCCAACAAGTCTTATAACCTTAAAATTAGAAAACTGTTGATCAATATTATTTTACCCAAAGTTCTGACTTCCTTTTTTATTTCAAAATTTCTTTACATGTGTAAGCCTCTGATGGAGTTCAAGAGGCTGTAATGAATCTTTCCTTATCTTGTCTGGCACCAGATTAGAAGGGGAATCCAGGGTTGGTCTTGACACTTAAGAACGTAAGGCTGCCAACTTTGCACTAAAGCTGCTTCCAGGAACGAACGCTTCTGCCTACTTTGCACAACTTTGATGCCAGTCCAGGCTCAAGATTGCTCACAGACACCCGACATCCTTTTCACTTGCCGAAGAAAAAAATAGCTACTGATTCTGGACTACGAATCACTTTAATTTGTATCAGAACTTATCCTCGACTTGTATGTACATGTTTTTTTTTTTTCTGGTCCTGATTTAAGAGCCCTTGTTTTTTTCTGAAAGCATAATTCTGAAGGAGGAAAAACGTATCGAATTCTATTTTTTACATCTGATCATATGTTCTTTGGTAAATCATTCAACCATATGGTCCTGAGGACAACTTTTGTTAGAGCATCATAGCCCACATCCTGACATCTTTACACATAAAAAGCACTGGTATTTGATCCATAAAGAAGACGTCCATGGATGCAATATGTCTAACTTTTTGTTATTAATCATTGGAGTAGGCTTCAAAGTAAGACCTTTTAATAGTCCTTGATTTTATATTAATCTCATGAATCTTACTATTTGAAACATCTGAAGTTTCTTCCGATTACTCATGACATGATCTTTTACATCTCACTCTCTCTCTCTCTCTCTCTCTCTCTCTCTCTCTCTCTCTCTCTCTCTCTCTGAGTGGCCCTGTGCTTTTCTTTTTCAGCTGAAGATACTACTAGCATATTGTCCATTGGTTGTTGATTACATTGGTCACCTCACCTAGCATAATATGTACAAAAGCTAGAATTCCTGTCTCTATTGATCGAGAGAAAGAAAAAAGGAGCAAGGCTTCTAAAGTTCATAAAGTACAAATCGACACTTACAAGTTCCAAAAAATGTGTGTGAGAGAGAGAGAGAGAGAGTCGTAGTATATTTATACCCTCCTAAATTGGAAAGATAAAGCCTAATTTACTCACAAGGGCATGTAAGTAACTTTATCAATCTACTGGCGTCATTTTGAAAAAGAATGCAATAGTGAGATAAATATGTGTCCTAATTTAGTAGGATATAGTATTTATATAACATCAATATTTCCCTACAAAGGATAAGATATGTAGACCAGTGAGTGACAACACTGCTTACGTTCATGGAAGGCCAACATCAATGGGTAAAATACAAATCATATTTATTAAGGTTCAGATATTCTTTTTTTTCTTTTTCCAATTATCAACTCAGTTTTTGAGATAATTTTTTAACTCATATGTTAACGATCAATGCGCACAAATCACGAATAATATTCATCTCAAATTATATATTTAATTATGATAAATATAATTTTTAATAAAAATATTTTATTTATACAAAATTTGAACTAGAAACTTTCGTCTCAACTCCTCTTGATAAGTTCAGATATTTTTATGTGAATTTGTGAAGACATGGTACATACGTAAACGTTACTGATCATAACACTTTTTTTTACTTTATTAGTGTGCATGATTCCAAAAGGCGTCGCAATCATGAGTTCACGTAGCGGGTACGTAGGGGGTTCGGATGAGTGACCAAGACCGAAACATGCCGATATTAAAAATTGGTCGAGTGACGTCCTGTTTTTATTTTTTAAGTATAGAAATGCACATATAGCTAAAACAACATATCCCTATGAATTAATTTTAGTATAATTTTTTTATTGAACAAAAAATCATAATTTCCATTTTTTCTCATATTTAACCTCTAAAATTATGATATGGTAAATACATTGGATAAATGAAGATTACATTGAAAGATATTACTATTATCTAAAATATAAATGTGTATGTATCATGTGAGTCATTAATAATCAATATTGTTAAATACATTATACGCAGAAATTAACTGTTTAAATAAATAATGTTAAATTTGAGATTTAAATTTATGAATGGTAATATTAGTAACGGGTTAGTCTTTAAGGAAAAGATTGAAGTCGATTATCTAGTTATTCTTTTTATAAACAAATAATATCATATATATAAAGTTCATTTATCCATATGAATTTATCACATCAATTCTTAAAAAAATATCATGAGGATGGACATGAGAACTTTTTGTAAGTTACTGTTTAAATACAAAAGATTTAGGCTAGATTGGATAAAAATTGAATGTTCGTCATATTTTATATATAAACAAAAAAAATATACTATATGTGTAACAACCAGAAAAAAATTTGGCTTTGTCGGGTAATTTTTCTTCTATTTTAATATGAATGATTGAGATACAATTGATTGTCTTGTAGCCAAAATATAATATGATGTTCTTTGTTACATCATATATACTAAAGTTAATAGTGTTTCACATATGTGAAACAAGAAAGTGCTTCATACTTTTTTATTCATATATTTATGAAGATAATAACTAATTGTGTAGAATTCCTTTAATCTAAAATTGAGTTCGAGTATCCATTTTTTTCAGTTTAGCAATTTTAGATGGCAAAAACATACATAATGTTACCAGGCTTTGTTTGACAAAATTAATAATAGAAGGTTGAAATAAATAGTAAATAATGATTAGATACTATTAATTAACGATTAATTAATAATTTTAATAATAATATCAGATAAATATAATGGTTGAATAAAAATTGATAAATGGACATGAAAATATAACTTTTATTCTTCTTAACATGAGATATTGTATGATGTTACACAACAGCTAACTTATTTATTATATTTTATGATATTGTATTATTTAAAACAATGTTTTTTTGTCAATGAAGAAAATAATCAATTTTAAATAAAGAAATATATTTATGATATAACAAATAGAGATTATTTTATAAAAATAAATAAAATATGTAACATGTCATTTAAAATTAATATAAATATTTTTAAATGAAAACAAAAGGATATATTACGGATAAATGTCTAACCTCTAAATTCTAAATTTTATATACCGATGGGAGTAACATACAAAGTTTGGCCATCTAAAATAGAGTGAGCACGATAATCAATTAACCGATCCAGCTAACTAATTGACCGAACTTTTATTCAATTAACCCAATCGAGCTATCCGTTCCAAAAATAGTTTAATTGACAAATAGTAAGTTCATTAATCTAATTCATTCGGACAATTATGGATAATTAACTGAATTGTTTTATTAAAATTGATATTAAGTAATAATTAATAGGAATAAGGGTGTGATGTAATAATTCACCTCTCCTTGAGTATCAAGAGGTTTCAAGTTCATTCATCATTAGTAGAACTTATATATTATTTTAATTTTAGCATTTTTTCTTGTATCAAGCGATAAACCTCCCTTTATAATTGAAAAGAAATAAAAACTGATAATTAAAAATATTTATATTATTATATGAATTTTTAATATTGTTTTGTTTAATCATATAATTTTGTATCCTAACTATTTATTAATTTTTTATATTTTAGTTATGCTTCAAGTTTAGTTATTTTTTTATTTTGAAAACAAATTTTATTTATATTTTAATACATTTCAATGTTTATGAATTTAATACATATTTTATCAAATATTGTTTAACCAATTTTTTCGGATACATGATAAATTTCTTTAGGATAATTTGATTAATTAATTGAATTGATCGTTGATCACTCCTACTCTAGAAGGACCACATTGCCCCTTGATGTGGACCGCATTCGATTGATCGAGAACAATAGTAACACGTAAAACCCTAATATGAAATGGACCTCTCATGCATGGGACGCGGATCGTGTTCCTTGTTGTAAAAGCATGGCCGCATCTCTATGACAAAAGGGCTTGTTCACTGAATCTCATAGGAAGAACAAAATATGGATTGTGTTGCCCCTTGACGTATATTGTGTTCCTCGACGTCATCGGAGCAAAAAATGGAGCAGATCCGAGGCTGCGTACACCACGGAAACAAGTTGTATGTTGTCCAGGAGAATGCGTAGTTTTCTTCAAAATGATGGCGGCACACACAACCCTAACCCTAGGAATGGGTCGTGTCATCCCAACGCCGACCATGTTTCATGATTGAGTCTGAACGCAAATCCGAGAAATCGAAGATCGCCTGACCCAAACTATGTTGCCTCTAAACACGGATCGTGTCACCTAACATACATGGGTTGGGTTACCTTGAACCCAGATTGCGCTCTGAATAACTATATGGCACACGGCATGGACTATGTTCGTGACTAACACGGGGCGGTGTTCCATGAGAAGAAATGATTGACCATGAAAAATGGATCGTGTCTATATTTGACGCAAGTCATGTTTCCACCACTAGAAAAAAGATAAAGACTATTTTATTGATTGAAAAATGGATTGTGTCTATATTAAATGGTATGATTTGATTCTCAATGAATTGGATCTCAACCGTGAGATAATTGATTTCCTTTAGGAATAATTGTTTATGTGTTCCTTCAAAAATAACTATAAATAGATTTCTTCATGTTCAATGGATTTCTTCAAGTTCAATGGGTTCTTTCAAGTTCAATGGGTTCCTTCGAGAATAATTGTTTAATTGGATTTCTTCAAAAAAAATGTCAATTCTTTTTGGGATTATTGTTTAACGAATTCCTCAAGCCTACCTAGCCTTAATGACATCAGGGCAAAAATCAATGACCTTCATGATTGTTAGAGACTCACTATTGATTGTTATAATCAAATAATTTTGGACAACAAGTAGTCAAAAAAATAAAAGGGTCCTAAGTAAAAAAAATGAATTGGGCTATGAGTAGAAAGAAATCAACATTGTACCTTAACAATGCAAATGTAGTTCTTGTAATTGAATGATTAATAATGTTATAAAGTAAATAAAAGTGGATCTCTCGATCTTAATTCTCTATCTTGTCTTTATATACGATTTTTTTCTATTATTTTTTTTGCGTACTGAGCTTCATCGCTCATGGAAAATTGGCTCCCCTTCTTTTAATCTTGCATACAATGAGCATAATAATAGGTGATAACGTAATGGTAGTTCGTGATGATGTAACTTGCACATTACATAAAATCTTGGTTATGGTTATAGTATTGGCTTTCGCAATGATCTGTCCATCATGTTGATCGATCAATTAGTTTAATATCAGATCAAAGATGTAAGTTCATAAAGTTTTTTAAAGGATATTCTATCACGTGGCATGGCGTGTTTTTGAGAGAATTACATATAGTAAGTTCATTAATCAAATTCATTCATAAAGTTATGATTGATTAATTAATTTTTTATTAAACTTGATATTAATTGATAATTAATATGAATAAGGGCGTAGTGGTTCACCTCTTCTTAAATATCAAGAGGTTTCAAATTTAATTCTTGATAAGTAGGACCTATATATCATTTTTTAACATTTTCTTTTCTTGTATAAAGTCATAAATCTCCCTTTATAATTGAAAAAAAGAACTTATAATTAAAAATATTTATATAATTATATGTATTTTTAATTTTATTTTGGTTAATCATATTTTGGATCCTAACTATTCATTAATTTTTATCTTTAAATTATGTTTCAAGTTTAGTTATTTTTTTTTATTTTGAAAACATATTTTTTTATATTTAATATATTTCATATTTATGAATTTAATCATTTTTTACTAAACCAATTTTGTTGAACACGATAAAGGATACATTTTTTAGAATAATTTAATTAATTAATTGAATTGATCGTTGCTCACTCCGACTCTAAAATTTATATTTTTAATTTTGACCGGGTCAATACACAAACCTTACATCCATTAAATTTTAATGGAGAATAAGAAAAAAAATATACAGATCAAATAATCATTACAACAATCACGAGTCTTTGAATCATGATGAACTAATTGCACACCCGAATGATTTCTAAATTTAGTCACTGCATCATATCGTATGGATTCATTTAAGACGAAGGCCGGCACTGAAAATAATATCTCACGATCTAATAACACCAGAAAGACAAAGAAAAAAAACATATATAGAAAAAAAAACATGATTTTCCAAACTCGTAGGGCCCTCGTGCAACTAATCCGAGGCACGGAATTAAATTTCCTAGAAATGTGCCTGTGACAGAGTGTTAATATCCATCTCTCTCCTATCTTTCTCTCTCC
Source organism: Pontederia paniculata (assembly GCA_001647135.1). Taxonomy (NCBI): domain Eukaryota; kingdom Viridiplantae; phylum Streptophyta; class Magnoliopsida; order Commelinales; family Pontederiaceae; genus Pontederia; species Pontederia paniculata. The sequence continues at coordinate 54,207 of LTAE01000202.1, read as the reverse complement.
TCCTTTTGTGTTCTTTTTTCTTTTTATTTTCCCCCTTGCCTTTCTTGACTTCGCTGCCATACGTGCCACACAATACAATTTTGAGTTTTCCACGCATCTTATTTCTCTCTCCTTATAGTAAAGCACCCTATTCCTCTCTCTCTCTCTCCAGTTGTCCCTCCTGCCCGGAACCCTCGTCGCTGGACATGCCCCGCTTCTCTTCTTACTTGGGCAGTGGGAGCGAGGAACTTTGCTGTCTTTAAGTCTCTCTTTCTCTCTCTCTCTCGGAGAAGGCAACTGCGTTTTCGATCGCTGCATCGACAGCAGCGTCGCAAAGGTTTCTTTCTCTCTCCTCCTTGTTCTTTCTTCAGTTAAATACTTAATTTTTTTCGTTTTGTCGCTGTTTTTTAATTAATTACCGATAATTTCTTTCTCGACTGTTTGAAAATTTTAATTAGCTTTCAAGTAGCCAAAGTTTAAAATTCTCAATCAGTTTATTTTCTCCCGATCTAAGTACTCCAATATTCATTCGTTTCGTTCTATTTGTTCAAAGGAAAAAAAACATATGATATATTCAATAAATGAAGATAATTAACAACGGCCAAAATGTTCTGTGAGTTCTAAATAAATTAAATAATTTATGATTCCCAATATTTGCTTTGGTTGGTGCGTCCTTGTCACTGCTGACCATCTAGAAGTGCTACATATAAATATATATATATATACATATGGATTTAATATAATTAAAAAAACCCAAATGAAGAGGAAATGCATATATGTGCATTTTAAAAAAAAAGCTAAAGTTACCAAATTGCTACTGACATTAATGAATATTTGAAATATATTTTGTGAAATTGTGAATTAAGTCTTATTTTCTCCACTTTTTTGGTTGATTATACCTGAGCTTTAAAGATTCTCTGATATTAGAATTATTTAATAAGTACAAATTCTCTATTAATTTTTCCATGTTACAATATTATTTATCAAACAACGTCAAAATATTAGAAAAGATCATACTAAAAAAACTCACAATTTACAAATTTATTTTTAATTAAACTACGTCCTTAAACGATGACATAAATATTATTGACAAAAGAATTATATAATTCAAACAAGATAAATTTAGTATGCAAGCAACTTTAATTGCGAAACATATGTTATAACTTTGAAGAACTGATTAATTTCTAATTGAGTTAAAATTCAAAATATTATCAACGGTAATCAAATGCACTTAAAAAAAACACTTAATGCCCATTCCGTACTTTATTCAAACTAGAGGATAAACTGTTGTTCCTTTTTATTATGGTTGTAATGAGCCGTTGCTTTTAATTTTGCATAGTATTATTTTAGTGGCTTTGGAAAAATGCAAATATGTGTGCGTACAGATAAACGATATGAGTGCAGAAATGGCCAATGCTTTTGAGCCCTGCCCTATCACTTTATCTTTTGTCTTGTACTTTGTTTAATCAGCGGCAGATGGAATCTCAGATCTCACCACAGACACACAATTTAAGCTGTAATAGAATAACATTGTTGAAAATTTTTAATGCATATGAATCAGAAAAAAATGTTCAGTCAATAAACATGAGCTTGTTTCTCTCTCAGCAAACTACTAATGAGCTTATATTATTTTTACTTGGACATCTATGATCAATAGTTTGTTATTGCTTTATCAAAATTAATTAAAGATTCTTCATTTTTTTAATGTCACTGGCATGAAACAACGAATAGTATAAAACTGTGTTTCAGATTATTGTTGGGCTTATGGGAAAAAATAATGTTGGATCAAAAGGCAAAGGGCAAGTGAATTGGTGTTTAAAAGTATAGTTACGAAAATTGATTTTTCACAAGATCAAAAAATAATTATGAAAGCGAAAAATTAATTATCTCAATATTAAATCCAGAAAGTATGAATATTAAAATCTTCAAATGCAATTATCTAAGAATATGCACACTAAAAATTTGTTAACGAGATTCAACTCAACTCCTTTTCTATGTTTCCACTTCAATTTCTCAATATTGAGAAATTTAGATATGCACTAGCTATCATTTATTTGAACAGGCAATGACGCCCTTTACAGTATTAACATCCATTTTTTTCTTCTCTTCAAGAGATAAGATACATCTCTTCTTTTAGGAAGCTCACACAATTATTTTTCGCTCAGAAATAAGACTCGACCTCTTATAACAATCAGGTCACCCACAAATACAAAAATATAATAACTCTCTCTCTCTCTCTCTCTCACACACACACACACAATATAAGCTCACGAAAATAAACAAGAGAAAAGAACACAAAGATTCAACAATTTGAGCTCAAATATGCTTTAGAATGATTTTTCCTTCTATGCGCTTGTAGTTTCCTTCGAGGCCTTCAATTCACGTTACACTTTGAGACTTTTTTATAGCCTCCTTTTTCAATACAATAGTTGCACACTTTATCTAATAGTTTTACCTAAAAGATATTTTCTTTTTGGAGGGGGTATGTGATCCATTGGTTGACCTTTGACAACATCGTTATTGTGCACATCGATCGACTGTTCCTCCTGCAATCAAATGTAGATTGATTAATCATCTGACATGCCAATCATCCAATTTGTCAAAATAAACGTTCTCATGTCTATTGGCCCAAATCATTCGATCGGTTCTCTCACTGGTTGACCATTGCTCTTGGATCATCTTGGTCGACCTGTACTATTTTGATCAAAACTTTTTGCATAGTTATCAAAATGAGACAATTTTTAATTCTACGGAACGATAAAAGAAGTAGGTACAACTTTATATCTAAACTTAGATCTGATGAGAACATAGTCAAATATCTAATTAAAGTTCAATGTATATTATTCGACTTTATTTTACACATCTATAGTGATTGAATCATAATTATTCGTGTAGACAATCAATTAAGCTCATTCATGATTTTATAGTAAGCTAATCAAAAGATCTTCAAATCCTATATGCATGCCTCAATCTAAATATTATGTAACGGTGATTAAATATTTTTGACAAATTTAGTGTATGTTATTTGGCTTAAGTTTGCATTTCAAATGTTACATTATATCCTTATAAAAATTTCATAGTAAAGACACATATTATTTTCTAAGGTTTGCATAATAAAAACAATCATAAAGCGGTTTTCCCACAAATAAAACAGGAATAATTGATTAAATTATACATACTTCACTATTTGCATTTTATCCTTTTCCTAAACTAGATTTGGTATTTAATCAATTAAGTTATAACTTTTTTTTGCCAAAAGATAAGCTTGAATGGTAGGAGTGTGATGAACAACTTCATCAAATAAAAATCCTCTAGTCACACCTATCAAAAATAATTTTCCTGTATGATTAGTGTTATTGATATCATAAGAACATTTTTATATTAGATTTACCCTTAATTATATTAGGTTGACATAATTTTATTAGATGAGATAATTGTACATATGATTATAATGTCTAGAATATCTCCAAACCTCAAACTCTAATGTTCATATAATCACTTTTTTTAAAATCAATAGATTGGGCTGATCTAACTAGTTCAATCATGAATGGTCTTGACTTAGCATTTGGCTAGAACTAGAAAAAAATTTGAGTTGAGACAATAAATCGAGTTCAACAGTATTTTCTTAACATAAAAACATAAATGTAATAATAACTTAATTATCAAAAACAAAAATCTTGAAATTTTTTATATAGAATATGAGATTAAAAAGGGAAAATATCAAGTCAAATGTTTTTATATTATTTAATTAAAACTTATAAACTTAGGTTACATATTAAGTAATTAATACCTTTGGAAATAAAATGATAATAGTACAAAATCTATATATATAATTAAAAGTATAACTATAATTAATAAAAATGCTATTTTGATCAATAATACTTATAATTAATAATTAATGATATAGTTCTATTCATAATATGATAATAGTAATATAATATTATGTAAACATTATTTAGATATTATTATTATTATTATTATTATTATTATTATTATTATTATTATTATTATTATTATTATTATTATTATTACTTGTATTGTTGTTAATTATTATATTATGCGTTTTATTTATGAAAAAATTAGAAGGACGAATATATAAAAAATAAATAAAAATAGATTGGACCTGGATGGTAATTTGAAAAGATATAATTTAAATTGTCTTAAGTAATCTATATTGCTTTCAAATTACTAATAAGATAATTTGATAAGCCTAAATAATTTTAAGTTCAATCATATTGCCAGTAATCTAAAAAAATTATCTATAAAAATAATGCCCCTTAAACTTTTAGGTAATGCTTGGATTAGGAATAAAAAGAGAAATACTGAGTTATTTTTAAATTTTTACCAAACATCCTTTAAAATAAAATTAACTTAATTAATATTAACTTTTTTAAAATTATTTCAAAATTCATAAAATTATTATTATATTTCAAAAAAATAAATTAATTTTATTCTTAAAGAATCTAAAAACATAATTACTATTGAAATATGTTCACTTGTATTCCCAGACAGCCTATTGTATAATTTGGACGTTGTTGTTTGTGTTGAAAAAAATATATATACACACCAAAAATTATATGCATATATCTTACCAACACATATCATAGAATTATTTTGCCTTATCAGTATTATATCTGAATCTCAAACACTTCTTAGGCACATCTCACGTGGAGAATACATAGTTTGGTGAGCACAAATTGGATCCTGTCTAATTACTTTATTATTATCAGAGCTGTCTTCACTGAAATTTACGACTGATCAACCAACTACTTTTTGTGTTCCTTTTTTATTTGATGTAGGACAGAGAGGAGAACTGAGATCACACCGGTCATATCTCCATACAGAGACAAGACGAGGAGCCAACGACAGCATAGTGTACTCTTATCACCAGCACCAGCAATCTCTCTCTCTCTCTCTCTCTCTCTCTCTCTCTCTCTCTCTCTCTCTCACTCATATATTCTTACCACGAGCCAACGACTTACGTAATGTATTGTTAGCACCTCCTCTCTCTCTCTCTCCCCTCCCATATAATGTATTCTTAGCACCAGCAACATCTCTCTCTCTCTCAACATATATTTAAAAAGTCGAGAGGAGCGAGTTCTTATTCGCATCGTCGTCTCGCACCATCAACACAGTTGTGTCGTCGTGTCGCATGTTGAACAACATGTCATATTCTTCTTCCTCGCCACCTCTGCCACCTCCTCCTCCACCATGGATGACCTCCCTCTCTTGCTCGCCTTCTTCCGCGGCCGCCGCCGGCAGCTTCGTCGGATGGGCTCGGTTCGTCTTCCTCTCTCCCTGCCCGCAGCGCCTCCTCTTCGCCGCGACGGACGCCGTCTTCCTCCTGTTCCTCCTCGCCTTCGCCCTGCACAAGGTGATCTCCTCGCGGTCGCGACGTGGCGGCGAGGGCGCGGGCGCCTCCGATCATGACGCGGGCATGCCGTTCTTGTCTGAGCACCGAACGGTCCTTGTCCGCGCCGGGTTCCGCTTCAAACTCGCGCTGGCCGTGTCCGCCCTCCTGGCGGCCTGCTACGCCGGCATCCTCGCCGTCGCGCTCGTTAGGCTCCGCAGGTCGGAGTGGCAGCTCGTGGAGTCACTGTTTCTTCTCCTCCAGTTCCTTGCGCAGCTCTCGGCGGCCGCTCTGGTCGCGCACGAGAAGCGGTTCCGTGCCGCTGTCCACCCAGTGACGATACGCCTCTACTGGATTACCAGCTTCATCATCACTGCACTCTTCTCAGCCGGTTCCATCGGCCGGCTGGCCGCCGGCGCGGGGATCCCCGTCGACGATGTCTTCACCTTCGTCGCCCTCGCCATGTCTCTTCCGCTCGTGTTCCTGGCGGCCTCCGGCTCCACCGGCATATCGGTTGTCCATCTGGAGGACGAAGATGTCGTTAGGCCGCAGGAAGGCAGTAAAGAGTACGTGACTCCGTACTCCACAGCGTCGTTCCTGTCCCGCGCAACATTCACCTGGATAAATCCACTGATCGAGAAGGGCTACAAGGCCCCGCTCAACCTTGTCGACGTCCCCATGCTGTCCCCGGACCACCGCGCCGAGCGCTTGTATGAGCGCTTCCGAGCCAATTGGCCGGCGCCGGCAATCCGGTCCCAAAATCCAGTACGTAACGCTCTGGTGCGTTGCTTCTGGCCGCGGTTCCTCCTGGCCGCCTCTCTTGCCGTCATCCGGCTCTTCGTCATGTACGTCGGGCCGACGCTGATCCAGAGCTTTGTGGACTACACTTCCGGCAAGCGCAGCTCCCCCTACGAGGGCTTCTACCTCGTGGGCACGCTCCTGGCGGCAAAGTTCGTGGAAGTGCTCTGCTCGCACCAGTACAACTTCCAGTGCCAAAAGCTTGGCATGCTCATCCGCTCCACCCTCATCACGGCGCTCTACCGCAAGGGCCTCCGGCTGTCGTGCTCCGCCCGGCAGCACCACGGCGTAGGAACCATCGTCAACCTCATGGCCGTGGACGCGCAGCAGCTCTCCGACATGATGCTGCAGATCCATTACCTCTGGCTCATGCCCTTCCAGGTGGGCGTGGCGCTGGCGCTGCTCTACGCCTACCTCGGGCCCTCGGTCGCGGCCGCCGTCGTCGGCATCGCGGGGGTCATGGTGCTGATCCTGATGGGCTCTCGGCGCAACAACCGGTTCCAGTTCTCCTTGATGGGGATGCGTGACAAGCGGATGAAGGCCACCAACGAGATGCTCAGCTACATGCGGGTGATCAAGTTCCAGGCGTGGGAGGAGCACTTCCAGCGGCGCATCGGCGCGTTACGGGACGGCGAGTACGGATGGCTAGCCAAGTTCATGTACTCGGTCTCAGGCAACGTTATCACGCTCTGGAGCGCGCCGGTCGTGCTCTCGTCGATCGTCTTCGCGACGTGCGTTCTAGCCGGCGGCGTGGTGCTGGACGCCGGGCTCGTGTTCACGGCCACGTCCTTCTTCCGCATCCTGCAGGAGCCCATGCGCAACTTCCCCCAGGCGCTCATCGCGGCGTCCCAGGCCTCAATCTCCCTGGAGCGCCTGGACGCCTACATGACCAGCGGCGAGCTGGCCGAGGGCGCCGTGGAGCGCGCCTCGTGCGACTGCGACTGCGACGCTGCGGCCGTCGAGGTCCGGGACGGCGACTTCGCGTGGGACGACGACGAGGATGCCGCGGCGACGCTGAAGGGGATCGACGTGGTCATCCCGCGCGGTGCCCTCGCCGCCGTGGTAGGAACTGTCGGATCCGGCAAGTCGTCCTTGCTCTCCTGCATCCAAGGCGAGATGCGCAAGATCTCCGGCAAGGTCCGTATACTACAACCATTACTGCTATTACTACAACTACTATACAGATTTGTTAACATTGCAAACTCCATGACAATTCAATAAAGTCTGCTGCATTTAAATGCATGGTTTTATTGTTTTTTTCTATGGTCACATAATTTGGTATCTATACACATGATCATATCTATATATAAATGTGTTTGTTCAACTATGAATAGATATTTAATTTGATCTGATTCCTAAGAATATTGTTCAATAAACACAAAACTTGTCTTATTTATCCATAAAGTCTATACTCAAATTGAATCATACACATTATGCACATAACATGACTCATTCAGTATGTGCATATATTGGCAAAATAAATTTTAAAAATGCATAATGCATTGTCAATGTGTTCTTCAATTTTATGTGCAAATTAAATAACTTTTTACTATATATATGCATGCAAGGTCCACGTAGTTCACTCTTTCTATGACTCTTACTAGCGTCGATGCATTGAATAAATGTTTTCTGTGCACTCATTAACTTGTGTCTGAATAAAGAAGACATAGCATGTTTTAAAATTCGAGGTGCATTTACATGCACTTGGTATAAAATAACAAGTATATTTTATGTGCTACATGGCATGTCGTCCAAAATATGTACATTTTAACTGTACTCGGGTGTCGAGCCTTGGAAATCGAGTGTATTATTAATTCAGTTGCCAATTATTTATATCATATGTTGTGGTTGCTAGCAATCAATACATGTAACATGTTCCAATTAAATGTACCGTGACAACATGTACGTGGTACATGTAATTAATTAAATGAGTTAGTAGAGACTGCATAACTGAAATCTGACCCGTTTTGGACCTTGCACATGAATGGAACCACCAACACACACTACATATTTCTGTACCTTTAAGTAGGCTTTTGATTAGAATCCTTTGGCCCTGACCACTACGTGCATGAATGGTGTCCATCTCTTAGAAAAAGTTGGAGTAACTTACAAATCTTTTTTTATACATAAAATTTTAAAGTCTATCTTTTCTGCAACTCCAGGAACTGTATAAGGTCTTTCTTTTTTGGGTGAAATAAGGGAATAAGATCTATTTTTCCTTGAGAAAAATAATGCTGTACATCTGTTTTTTCATAAATCCACATACATGTTTAAAATGATCAGTAATTTTATTTTTTTAAAAAATATAGCCCACTGTAGTATTTCTGAATTCACTGTTCACGAACAATAAATTTCATTTGTCTTAACTACAATTACAATTTGTGAATACAATATGCATTCTCCTTTTATCGAATTATATAACCTTGGTGCACAAAGATATGAATAATGCACCATCTCTATAGGACACAAAGATATGGAAAATATTTTTTTTAATTTATACATTCCTTTTATCTTTCTTAATATTGGAAAAAAAAATAATTGAAGTATAAATTTTTGGAGAATTGGAGCCATTTTATACTGTGACAAATCTTCTAAACTCTCTTTGCTTAGTTCATAATCCGTCTTCTATGAAGCATCATGGCATGCATGGTTATAACTTTTGATTGGAATTGTGTCTCCACAGGTTAAGGTTTGCGGCAGCACAGCGTACGTTGCCCAGACATCTTGGATCCAGAACGGAACCATCGAGGAGAACATCCTGTTCGGACAGCCGATGGACCGCGAGAAGTACAAGAGGACCGTTGAGGTGTGCTGCCTGGAGAAGGACTTGGAGATGATGGAGTTCGGAGACCAGACGGAGATTGGAGAGCGAGGCATCAACCTCAGTGGCGGCCAGAAGCAGCGCATTCAGCTCGCCCGGGCTGTGTACCAGGACTGTGACGTTTACCTTCTTGACGATGTCTTCAGTGCAGTTGATGCTCACACCGGTTCTGAACTGTTCAAGGTAATGATGTTTGCTGAATTCTGCAACTGTGATGCATAGTTTCATATTTGTTTTCCTGTATCTGAATTGGTTGCTGAGCACTGTAAGTGATAATAATGTTTCTTAATTAAGCTGTCGCTGGATTTGTCAGCATTATTCGCGTTACTATAAATTATGCACAAGACTTGTTAGATTCTGTTAGTTTTCAATCTGAATTGGTTTGCCGCAGGAATGTATAAGGGGCGCGCTGAAGCAGAAGACTATTGTGCTTGTGACACACCAAGTGGACTTCCTGCATAATGCTGATCTTATACTGGTAAAATTTGCTGTACTTGATCCTTTTTCTGAACTGGACTTGTTTAACTGATCACATAATGCTGCAAACAGGTCATGAGAGACGGGCAAATAGTGCAATCCGGGAAGTACGATGAGCTGCTGAAGCCTGGCACGGACTTTGCAGCCCTTGTTGCCGCTCATGAGAGTTCAATGGAGCTTGTGGAGCAGAGCGGCTCGGCCGAGGTCCCTAGCGCTGATGAGTCTAGACAATTGGATCGCGTTGCATCGAGCCACGAGCGTTCCAATGGGGTGAACGGACCTCCGATCCCGGCCAAGGCCGAGAAGAGCAAAGGCACAGCTAAGCTCATTGAGGAAGAGGAAAGAGAGACCGGGCATGTCAGCTGGAATGTGTATAAGACATACATAACTGAAGCTTGGGGCTGGTGGGGAGTGATTGCGATGCTGATGGTGTCACTAGCATGGCAGGCGTCGTTGATGGCTAGTGACTACTGGTTGGCATATGAAACATCATCGGACACGGTGTTCCGGCCCGCGCTCTTTATCAAAGTTTACGCCGGCATAGCAGCGGTTTCAGTCGTCCTGATAGCTGCCAGGTCGTTCCTCGTATCTTACTTGGGTCTAGTAACTGCTCAGGGATTCTTTCGACAGCTCCTCAATAGCATTCTGCATGCCCCTATGTCATTTTTCGATACTACGCCTTCCGGAAGAATTCTGAGTCGGGTAATTGCTGAAGAACTTTCTTTTATATTACAGTAGATATAATTCATCTTGGTATGAAAACTTTTGTCCTTTAATGCCACAAGGCAATAAGCATTAGTGATACTGGAACTGATACTAAGATTGAGGCAAGAATGCAACTGTTCAAGTTAGATTCTTATTACTAGCTTGTCACCATTCTGATCTAAGTAGCAATTGTTCTCATTTCAGGCATCATCAGATCAGACGAACATCGATCTTTTCCTCCCTTTCTTCGTTGGAATGACGGTTTCAACATACATTACGGTGCTCGGCATCATCATCATTATATGCCAGGTTGCCTGGCCTACGATTGTAGCTATTTTCCCTCTGATATGGCTGAATATCTGGTACAGGGTAAGTTTTCAGCTCTCACAATTCTTTTGTTTCTGATGAAAAGCAACATGCTTTCTGTATATAGATAGCTCTTAAAACATGATTTCTTCAAGATGGGTATTTTTACAAGTTACTTGAAATCAAATTGGTCACAGGGCTACTACCTTGCAACTTCACGAGAGCTCACTCGTCTGGATTCGATCACCAAAGCGCCAGTCATCCACCACTTCTCGGAGACCATTCTTGGTGTGACAACAATCCGGTGCTTCAGGAAGGAGGAAAGATTTATCCAGGAGAATCTGAATAGGGTCAATTCAAGCATAAGGATGGACTTTCACAACAATGGCTCCAATGAGTGGCTCGGTTTCCGACTGGAACTGATCGGAATCGTTGTCCTCTGTATATCTGCTGTACTCATGATCATGCTTCCGGCCAATTTTATCAAGCCAGGTACTGAATGAAAACTGCTTAATCATATAATTCATATCTGCTACGTAGACTACGTAGATATCTTCATCACTGGTGCTTCCTTCTGTGTTTGCAGAATATGTTGGTCTATCTCTTTCCTATGGCCTTTCCCTCAATTCCATGGTTTTCTGGGCAACTTGGATCAGCTGCTTCATAGAGAACAGGATGGTTTCAGTCGAAAGAATAAAGCAATTCACTAAAATTCCTTCAGAGGCTGCCTGGCGCATCAAAGATTGTCTTCCTTCGCCGATTTGGCCGGACAAGGGGGACATTGCTGTTCGAGATCTCAAGGTAATTAACACATCATCCAGTAATAACCATGACTTTTTTTGTTGATGTTCCTGAATCAGAGCTGGTTCATAACAATGTGATAATGCATAGCAGTGTAATGAATTTGAGCTGTCTGTAATGGCTTTTGCAGGTCAGGTACCGATCAAACACTCCCCTGGTTCTCAACGGCATAACGATCAGCATCCGAGGAGGAGAGAAGATAGGAGTGGTGGGCAGGACAGGAAGTGGCAAGTCGACTCTGATACAAGCTTTGTTCCGATTAGTCGAGCCTTCCGCAGGCCAAATTATCATCGATGGCGTAGACATATGCACGCTGGGCCTTCATGATCTGCGTTCGCGCTTCGGCATCATTCCGCAGGAGCCGGTGCTGTTCGAAGGAACGGTCCGCACCAACATCGACCCAACTGCACAGTACTCAGACGACGAGATATGGCAGGTACATGCGCCAGCACTTACATTTCAGATGGCCTTGCATTTACAAATATATCGAGTTATGTTCAAGTTTGATTCCTTTTGCAGGCGCTCGAGCGCTGCCAGCTGAAAGATGCAGTGGCTTCCAAGCCTGAGAAGCTCGATGCTTTAGGTACACTATTCCACTCTCTTACCACTTCAAGTGCCAAGATCGAATCTTTGTTACTCCCTCTCTCTCTCTCTCTCTCTCTCTCTCTCTCTCTCTCTCTCTCTGCCATTATTCACCCGGAACTGCACATGTTTTGTTCCTGCTGCATCAGTGGTCGACAACGGAGAGAACTGGAGCGTGGGACAGAGGCAGCTCGTGTGCCTGGGGAGGGTGATGCTGAAGCGATCCCGGATCCTGTTCATGGACGAGGCGACGGCTTCCGTGGACTCGCAGACGGACGCCGCCATCCAAAGGATCATCCGGGAGGACTTCGCGGCCTGTACCATCATCAGCATCGCCCACAGGATACCCACCGTCATGGACTGCGACAGAGTCCTCGTCGTCGATGCAGGTTCGTGCCATTTGAATTCTTCTCACTGCCTCCTACGTAAATTTACGCATTAATTAATTTGTCGACGTTTGTATGAGCAGGAATCGCAAAGGAGTTCGACACGCCATCCAACTTGATAGAACATCCATCTCTCTTTGGTGCACTGGTTCAGGAGTACGCCAACCGGTCCGGTGATCTGTAGCCACCAGAATACTACTATTTCTTTTGGATGTTTCAGATCTATCTCATTTCAGATGAAAAGAACAGAACAAATTGTCAAGGGATTGGAACGAGTAGCCCTAACACTCTTGTTTTGAGAGAATAAGAGAGTGTTTATAGTCTCATGATGTGTAGGTGGAAGGGATGGTACTGGAGAGCAGAGGTGAATCCTGGTTGAATCTAAGTGACAGATTGAAGGATAAGCATGTCATCCCAGTAGGGGAAAGAAAGAGAGATCCTGGGAGAAGATCCACATGAGCAATCCAAACAAAATTTTTGTGAGACAGGACTCGGATGTGTTATAGTATGTCAAACTGCTGTGTCCATTATTTTCAGCAGACCAATAACAAAGAGTCCATGGAAAATTATTTCTGAAAGAAAAAACTTGTTTTCAAAAGAAAAATAATTGTCATTTGATTACTTGAGAATAAAAGCCTTAAAAATAAGTGATCTTTTTCTTTCATCTATCGCATAAAAGGCTTAAAAATTGTTGTCTGAAGTTTTTTACAACTTTTTAGTCAAGCAAAAACTATAGTTCCTTAATCAAGAATTTTCTTGATTATCAAATACAGGTAACAAGAAAATGTTTTCTAAAAAAAATCCATGAAATGGATACAATCTTAATTCAAGACGCTTTATCTTTTAAGCGCCATCGGAATAAAAAAAATGTCTTTAAGCAAGTCTTGATCCAAATATGCTAAAAATTTTAAGATGAGAGAAAAGAAGAGAATAATCTTAATAAATACAAAGGATGTAGGTTAAATAGAATATGTAACTTTTTAAGAGCTTAAACATGTCAAGTTCGTCAACATTTTTTTTTTGAGATAAAACTCGCAATAAAATTCAATGATGAATTTTGATCAAAATCCTGATATTACTTTTTCAGAACAAGAAGATAAACTACATGCCTAAACGTTTAAAGAGTTTATTTTATATATCCATCACAACCCATTTAGAAATAGTAATTATCCGTAAGCTGAAACAACCAAGAAATGCATATTACGACAATTAAGATAGACTATTATTGCACACAAGTGAGCTCAGTAAGTAGGTTTAATTCCAAAAACTCTTGAACACATAGAATTAAAGAATACAACAGTAAATGATGGTATATATAAAGCTTACAATATATTATTTGTCTTGACAATTCTCTCACCTTGTGTTTTCCAACTAAAACCTGATCAAAAAGCCACAAAAAGTAGCCTTGGTATCTTCAAAGCAGACACAATTCTCTTCGCACTAGCTGAAATCTCATCACCATTGCATCAACGCGCACAAACCCAGTCCCTTTCAATAATAACAGAGCAATGTCACACAAGAAATATGAGTAATAAGAGAGCCACAACGATACTCTGGGATCCAATCTTTCATAATATGGCTATTAAGACATTATAATCCTCCAGCATTACGGCTTTGAGGCCAGCATGAGCTAAGTTCCCCGATTTGTAACTTTTTTCAGCCGAGACGAAGATGACAGTTAAAAATACTGCATGATCAGCCATGAGGCGAGGAAGGTATACACTATTATTCAAAGAACATCCTCACCGAGGCCCCTTCTTCCTACTGAGGATCTCTTGTTCTTTTAGGCGCTGTTGGAACCTTGCTAAGCGTGCCTGGAGACTCACAAGCCCTGCAGCCTTACGTGACAGAACAAAACTTAACTGGGTCACGTAGTTGTCGATGAGACTGCCTGGCTGATCAACCTCTGCCAGCAAATTCATCTCCTGAAGAAATGTAACTCCATGTTAGTGATGATCAGACACGACTTGCACAAAAATTGGTGCATCACAGCTATTGTTGCCGGCAACACAGTTACAATTATGGCACGTCAAATGCTAGATCATTGATTCACATATGATAATTCTATATGACTCCATTTACGCAATGACAAAATGACTCCATTTACGCAATGACAAAATTATAAAAACTATAAGCTCGATAACCAAAAGAAAATGTGCTCAGAAGATAAAGTGTTCCAAATCTAATCCAAAAAACTTACTTCGCGCACTATCTCCATTGTATTCTCAATTTCCTTTCTGTGAGCTGCTATAAGGGCTTCTTCTTCCTATGATAAGGGAACATCAGCAAAGTCAACAAGAGATTAGTGAAAAATATGCACCTCTACAGAGATAATTACAAGCAAACAACAAGTTAACAAAGAAGTCCATAATATGTCTACCTCAAGTATGGCATCAATCTCCCCATCATCACATGAAGTTTGCTGTTCATATTGCCTTGAAGTGGCAATGGAAGCAGAATCCAGCACCTGCTGCTTTTGAACAGGGGCAGAAATTTGAGATGCACTATCTTTTCTTGTCCAATTGCTCGGTTTTTCAACTTTTTCTTCTCTGGAAACTTTTCTGCGAGGTGGCGAAACTTTTGGTACTTTTTCTTCATCTTCAGTATCATTGGAGTTTTGGACAGAATAAAATTTATTATTGTAACTTCCAAGACCTTTTAGTTCAACTTTTTCCTTCTCCAATGAAGCTGATGGCACCCCGCTTTCTTCTCTTCCATTACGAGAATAATTTGGCATCATTCCATATGGGTTCCTGTCAACATCTGAAGTAGAATTGTATGAAAAGTTCTCAGCAACTCTTTTAGGCAATTCGACTGTCCTTGAGTCTTGATTCTGCTCAGTAGAATCTTCTGACTCAACTGAAAAAGGAAATGATGATGTGGTGTCCTTGCTAGAAGGTGCGAGTGATGCAACAGGTTGATCCTTCTTAGGATTGCCACTCTTGGAAAGACTCTTAACCCTGCTCAGTTCATAATTTTTTACATATAAAAATGACAATAATAGGATATGCAAAAAATATGTTCTGACAACTTCCTGTTGGCACAGATGACAGTCTATCTGTGCCATAGGCACATGGCCTGTTTCATATATTGACAACAGATGCAGTACAGACAGATTGGATATGTTTTTGCATATGTTAAGTGCTAGCATGACATGCATTAATCTTCACAACCACTTGAAAATAATAAAAAAAAGTCATGCTATTTATGTTCTAGAGTCTAGACTATACCGTACCTATCCGCATATCTCAATGTGTTAAGAGTATGCTCACAAGATCCTGCATTTGGTGAAATGCAAGAAATCATTACGGTCCTTGAATTGCCGACGAAAGAGTCACGGAGCACTTCAGTCAGTTTGCTTCCTCTGAAAGGGATATGAATTTGATCATTGTCTAGTGCACGGATGCATTCCTTTAAAGCTAACAGACTCTTGTTAATTTCTGCTCCCTCAATTCTGAAATACAAAGAGAAATATAAACGTCAACCTAAATGCTACGAGATAGTGTACCTACTCAAATTACTGAAAAAAAGGAATCAAGTACATACCGTGTTTGACGATCATTATCAGTCGTATCAGCACCACGTTCACTTCCAGCAAGATCAATGAACGAGATCTTCCCAACAACTTTTCCAGTTTTGGACTCATTAACTTCCTTCTGCCTTCTAGTATCAGTTACTTCTTTGTGTTTCTTAATGGCCAGTTGTAAAATAGCATGAGATCTTGATGATTCTTCATTTGCTCCTGTAGAACCTGTGCTTCTTGTAGCATTACCTTTCTCAATAAACTCCTTAACAATTTGGACATCTGAAACTTCAAACTCCTGCAATCCGACAATGCAAACTTGTTGTCTCCCATCTTCTCTCATGCACAGCTTTCTGGTAAACATTATTGAGGTCATATGCAAGTATGAATTAAAAACTGAACAGAAATACAAAAAGGGTCAAAATGGTTTAAAAGCATCATTATTTTTACAATTCAATGTTCTTATAGAGAACACATTATGCCTATCACTAACATTCATTAGTTGTTCAACATCAAATATCTTGGGAAAACACATCGATCACGTGGGCTGGTAATTACATAAGTTGATATTACTACAAATGAGTGCAACTTAGTTATATAAACAACAACAACAACAACAAAGCCTTATCCCACTAGGTAGGGTCGGCTAACTTAGTTATATAAACAATAGCAAAAAAATATTTTTTCTTCCGAGGAAAACAATAAGAAATATAATAGCTGCAAGTCAAATTGGCATTTTACATTATTTTTTTTTTTTTTTTTTTANTAGTTATATAAACAATAGCAAAAAAATATTTTTTCTTCCGAGGAAAACAATAAGAAATATAATAGCTGCAAGTCAAATTGGCATTTTACATTATTTTTTTTTTTTTTTTGCAATATGGCATTATTATCTAGGTATCCTTTAGATCAATGCTGAAACCAAAAAGAACAGACTTTTTCTGTTTCAGACATTGCATTCATCCGAAAGTTAAAAAAAAAACTAGCCAAATAATTACAAACAGCATAAATCAAGTAGACCAATGTAAATTGAGGATCAGTTATAAAAGAAGTCAAACCTCCTGTCACAAAGAAGATCAAAGAGCTTCCCACCATAAATCTCAAAATAGCTAAGCCACAATTTAAAATTTTGATTTTGGTAATGTGGTTGGTGCAACAAACGAACAATATCTTCAGCAGCTCTAAGTGGTAAAGGTTGCATTGTGTAGGTCTTGCCACTACCTATAGGCAAAAGTAAACCAAGGAGATCAATTATTCCAAAGCCAAACTCAACCTGAAGATGTGAATGCAAAATATAAACATGTTAAAAGCACACATTCCATATCAAGAAGATTCAAATAATAATTGTGGTTCAATTCTACCTGTTTGACCATATGCAAAGCAAGTAGCTTTTGTTCGTTGAAAAATGATTGGAATAATTGGTTGTACAGTCTCACGATATACCTATTTAATATGATAGAGCATTAGACAATTAAAATAAGTAATGAAAAAGGTTCAAGTGATTAGGGAGAAAATAGTAGGACAATGCAAAGAGGTTTGTGGACCGCCAATTTCTCATTATAAAAAGACCAGTAGATGATTTACCTCATCATTCGTAACATTCTCATCCAGAACAGCATCAAAACAAAACTCATGTTTTTCCACATATGCAGTCAAGTCAACCTACAATACCAGTGTTGAATCAGTCAGCAATCAGTTACAAGAAAAAGAATAAAATTCGTTCACCAAAGCAAGGCTGATAAGCCAATTTGCACAACTGCTTCTGTTTTGTTTATATGCAAATATGATGATCTTATAAACCATAGTATATTACAGATTTGTGTGAAATATAGAATGATACCCAGTAGCCATGAACAAGCAAGCCAAGAGAGAAAATAAAAAAACACAAGAATGTTATCATTTTCTTCAGTTTTTGTTCAGGCTTCAAGTTTCAGCAAAAGTTATGTATCTAGTACGAGATATTTGTATCCGAATATGTAGGGTTTCTGCATAAGTCCTTATGCTGAGCCCCTATTAGCATCCTCGTTCAATATGAACCAGCACATTCGTATCAACATAGTTAAAGTTCAATGCTTGAGCTTTTGTTTTTTTTCTAGAAAATTGAAGGGGAAATGCCTTAGTTCTTCTGGACAGCACATTCAGTGCAGCGTCGGGCCAGCCAAATTCCCATGCTAGTGCCCTTTAAAATCTGGTTTTAGTATTATTCAATCATATTTGTAAAGGACCTTTCAAAATCTATGTAAACACATTTAAGAAAAAAAAATCTAGTTAAACAAGCTTAATGCCTCTATGAATTTCTGGAGTTTTACAAACTTTAATCACAATTCACAATATTTATTTTGAAGGGGAAACTCACAATAATAATACTAGTAAAAGGTAAACGAAGGTGACAATCCCAATAATAAACACAAAAGAAACTCCATGAGCAGTGCATCCATCACTCCTACAGCGAGGAATATAATTGTTTGTTATGAATGATTCTCACCTAGTTATAAGGGGTTGTATGGATTGACAATTGATAAGGGAAGGGATGGAAGAAGAATGAATGGAAGAATTTAGCCCACATTTGGATAAGGCAGATGGAAGAGTTATAAAGGGTTTGGATGGATGAGTCATATCTCCACGCTCAATATTGTTCATTCCACCTGATTGGTGGAAAAGGAGGGATAACATCTTTAAGGACAAGATTTCTCTTTTTCTTCCAAATGTTTAAAAGAAAAAATAAACAGTAAATTGATTTTCTTTGGTTGAGATTATTCATCCGCTGTTCCTTTTAAGTTGTTATCCAAAGATGAGGATGGCTATAATATTTCATCCTGTCCCATATTTTTTAGCCGAACATGAGTTTAATCATCAACTTTCATCTCACACTCTTCCAATTCCCCATCCACCACCACCACCACCACCTATGAGTTAGTTAGAAGTAACTAACAACTATAAATATCACTTTCAGTTCTTGCTATACATATATATTTATACATACATATATATAATATAGATATGGTAATCAAGCTACTCATCAAATTGAAATGTGTAAGAATTAAAGACAAATGTCAACACTGACTATTCACATAGGGAATCAAGCAAAATGGAAAACAGTCAACAATGACATGAAAACAAAGTAGAAGTTACAGATAAAAATGCAGAATCAAAATAGCCTATGCCAACCAAATGAATGGTGATTGCAACAAATCTAAGACAGTAAAAAAAATTGGAAGTTTACACATCACAATGCAATACTATGATTGTACATATAAGATAAGTCAAAATGATAAGTGAGAAGTGTATAATAGAAAGCTTAAGTAAATAAAGATGAAAATAAACCACAGTCAGAGAACAGTGCAGAAAAAACTCATTCAGATGTTGATTACAAAAGTACACTTTCAAATAGGAGCAAACAAACCTTTAGCTTCGGTTCATGCACAGTCAAATAGGCATTATTATGAACGTTTACAATGTCCTCCTCCTTGCGAGAAATTTCCTTCTTATTCAAAGGTCTTTTACGCACCTAAGAGAAATAATGAGAAATACAAAAATCAAACTACAAAAACATCTAGATGTGGAACTAAAATGTAATACAGGTGCGTAAAAAGATGACCTAGCTATTTAAACAGCGTACAGGACGATTATAATGTTATAAGGAACTAAAAGTTGAATTTACAGAGTCTGATTCTAGAAACAAAATTGTTATTTTGGGAGAAAGGGCGACTAAGATGTTAGCTAGTCATCCATATATTTATAAATATAATGAATAAACTGACTCTCTGTGAAATGAACGGTTCGACAAAAGGTTTTGGCAGAAAAAAAACATGAATTGTCCACTGATGGAGTATGTAGGAAGGTCTATCACTTAGGTTAAAATAGCCAAATTCACAGTATGGTTACCAATTTCTGCCAAGGTCCACGATAATGCAGTGCACAAACATCTTCAAACCTATCACCAGCAAAGTTCAAGATACTTGGCATCTTATTTTGAAGTCATGAAAGAGAAGGTACACAACAGTGAATGGTAAAACAAATAACAAATCAGAAAACAATTAGAATCTAAGGCAACCGAGCATTTCATTCTTACTTCTTTTCTACATAAATTAAACTAACTTATTCATTCCTCAACTCTTGCACATGCAAAAAGAACTAGCACAAAGACACCACATTTATTATATTGAATTGATCAAGATGAACTAAAGAAATATAAGTTTATACGAGTTAACAAACAAACAATTGATTATCTAAATATACATACCACCACTTTAATCTTTGCAACATTGCTCTCTTTTGTGATGATTTCTTTGTCAGTATCTATTTGTCCAACATTGTTATCTGGAGGCCCTTGTTGCTTGCTGGATGTGGCATCATAGTCATCAAACTCCTTCGTTGGCAAGAAGGGTGATGGCTCAAATGGTTCTGTAAAAACATGCTACAAACAAAAGAAAGAAGGCTGTTAAAAAGTCTGACATCATGTGTCCCTACAGTCTTTACACCTACATGTATGTCAAAGCCAAGTAATAATCATCAAAGCTAACATACATTATTCACTAATTCAAATAGCATGCTGGGGAACTTATACTATCATGAAAATGAATAACCAGAGAGATATTAGATTTTTTCTTTTATGACTTTACTAGTTGGATATTGTGAAATATATTTAAATACCAAATAAAGATCACATAATTGCAAATTGCAAGTGGAACATGGCAATAGTGTCCTTGTAGGGCAGTCAATCAATGGTTTTACTTAATACGGTTAATAGCTGCTAAAGCTAACCTTTACAAGCTAACCAACACATAAGCATTCACACAATTCAGTGTCCTTTTATCACTTCATTCTTTGTAAAATCCAAAATTCAATACAAATAATGTCACCTAAATAGTTTTACATTCTCCTGAATGGAACTAACTCTAGAATAAGCAATTATATGTATTCGAAAAGAGTAGTTAAGGATGAAATCCAAATTCAAACTCTGAACAAGTTTATACAGCTATAAAAGCTAGATGTATCTTCAAAACTGAAGAGACAATTAAGATGCATTCTTCTTAAGAATAGTTGAATTTATTCATCTCCTAATGCTACTCAAGTTCCATGCAGCAAGAACTAACAAAACGATTAGCATTTCTCAAGATTCATACCTCGGAAAGAAGTTCTGTGTCATCTATAGAATGAAGATCCAGAAGACCAGCTCCAAATTCTCCTCTAAGCTCTGGTGAATAAAATCCATCACCTGTGCCTGATTGACCAATACTTTGTGAAGTGGGAGTATAAGGATCAGAGCCAGATTCCCCATTAAAGTTCAGATTCCTCAAAAGCTTGAAGAGCTTCTGCTTCTCTTCAACCGTCTGAGGTCCATAACCCTGCCAAACATCACAAGGTATAATAGCCATCAACTTTGCTAAACCATCCCAATTGAGTACATTTCACAAAGAACTGATCAACTTTATAATTCAGGTAAAAAAGTCGCTCAATTCCCAAAATGCAGATATTTAAATTCTATAACAAAAAATCCCCCATTTTGTTTTGTTTCCGGACAAAAGTTCCAATGCATTCCCAATAGGTCAGATCTTTTCTCTTGTGCTGCCGCTCGTTTAGACTGACACGAGAAACTACCTGCATGAGGAGATTGGGGAGGACGCGCTGATCGGAGGACGCCATCGGCGAAGCGAGGTGCTGCAGGCCGGCGGACTGGAGCCACCGAGCCATGACGGCGTCTTGGATTCGAGATCCGAGACGGGATCGAGAATTCGAGATCGGATTTGGGAGGGGGTGGGAATGTGGAAATGGGAGGGGATCGGGAGAGGAATAGGAAACCCTAGTCGTCGTCGGAGGAGGAGGAGGAGGAGGAGGAAGGGAGCGGGTGGTTGTGGGGTGGTGGTGATGGGGTTCGGTAGATGTTTGCGGTGGAGGGGTTTTAATTTCCTGGGGAGCAAAGCAAACGATGGGAAAAATACAAAGCAAGCAAACGCAAACAAAAGTACTCCCAAGAGCTGGTGAGAAAAAAAATAGTAGGTAAAATAAATAATTATAATTATTATTATTATTATTATTATTATTATTATTTTATTACTATTAAAATTTAATTTTGAATTGTCAGTATACAGAACTATTACGGATTAATAATTAATTTGATCGAGTATACTATATAATTGGTAAGATCTTTAGGATCTTAATATGAAGCTACTGAGTTTAGTCATTAACTCATTCTTGAATTTATATTTTTTTTATAATGAAATGGTGTAATGCATGGTATGCTGCAATAGGTAATTATTGTTAATTATAATCCTAAAGTTCTTTATATTTGAAAAACTAAGGCTCAGTTTAATTTTAGGAAATATTTTATATTTTCATTTTTTAACATGTGTATATATTTATTCTAGTTTTCTGGGGGGAGGAACGTAGGATTATTCTTTTAGTTATCATTTTATTTAAAGAAATAGAAAAACTGTAGATAGCTACTTCTGTAGCACATGGTACTCTAGCAAATGTGTATGGCCAGAGAGTGCTTGGGAGCAAAAACAATTCAACATACTTTTTTTGTTTTAACTCCTTATTACTAAACTACCCTCATCTTCATTTTTTGTCAATATCTTCATTATTGGAAATAGTGTTAAAAAATGAAAACATCATTTTTTTATGTTATCTAATCAAGCTAAAATTTATTTCCTATAAAATTTAGAAATTAAAGATTTTTTTTTCATTTACATTTCGTAATAAAATGTGTAATTCAATGGTATAATTGTTTTTACAATATGTAAGAAGAAACTATATCAACGCTATGTAATGGCATTCATCTAAGTTTAAATTAAATGACATTTCTGATTCGATACAATTCTTCGTTAGCATACTTAACATCATCGTTAAAGTTTATTATGGTACAAAGGTCCATATAGAGTGACTTTGATGTCATATACAACATTCTAATCCTACAAAATATTGTCTATTTTAGGCGTTGGTCTATACGATTTTATAAAAAAATCATCATTACTAGTGCGACAATGGCACAATGATTTATTTTTTTTAGAAACTTAATACTAGATGCAATGTTACCTGCTTTGTGTACTAGAGGTGACCCTTATCATGCAGTCTCGTTGTGACACTTAGCTCCATATAGCACTTAGCCTCACATGGTTTTGTAATATATTATGTCTAACTAAGACCACGCTCCTATATATATTCAACATATTTTTCATGATTTAAACTAATTCAAGGCATGACTTATGCAACATTACCTACTTTGAAAACTCAACATCATTGTTGAATGATTGAATCCCACTAGAACACAAAGGTCCACATAGAACAACTCTATTAGCATATGTAACATCCTTAATCAGATACAATATTATTCATTTTGGTCCACGATTTTATCAAAATAAGTCACACCTAATCAAAGTCATGTTCTCATATCTACTCAACATTCCTCTTATGACTTGCACATGTAAAATTAACCCATGCATATGGAGACTACTTCTTATGGAGATCATTAAGTTAGATTTATGGTGACACTATTATAAATATCTTAGGTTCGATAGTAAAAAATGTCAATTCTCATTACTCTATCTAACATAAATGTTGAGGAAGTAAACTATTATGTGTTTGAAATTAGAACAATCAATAGACATTTTGTGTGTTACTTGGGCTTCCATAATTCGACCATAGTATCTCCTTCAAAAGGTTGGATCCTTGTGGTGGAGCGAAACCAAAGCCAATTGAGGGATAGAGCTTTCCTCTCTCAAATGAAACCCCATTGATTTTATTATGGTAAACTTCCAACCAGTCAAACATACTTAATTCATGTAAATTTTTTGCACAACCGAACAAGTGAGGCAAGCATAGATTCCTTGTTATGAGACTTTTTATGACAATAGCCTATGAATGTTTTTTATTTGGAGGTCTTATTGAAGGTCTATGTAATGTACCGTTATCGGAGAGGCTTATGGATACTCAACCTTCAAAAAAATGACAAAGTGTATTATCCACATTAAAGGCATGAGCAAGAATTTGTGGTGTTCCATAATGTTTGTCTACCATAAATGAAACATGACACGTGAGATTATATTGAGGCTACATATTGGAGTGTTTTTTTTTCTTCAGGAATGTTAATGACTATAATACCTTTAGTGATATTGCACAATGTGATATTACATATTAGATTGCATTTTTATAGTATTCATGGGCGTTCGGTCATTAACTATGAGTTTTTAAACTAGAGCAAAATAAAAGTGTGACAATTATATCATGTTGATCATATCCAAATGCATACATAGTACATGGATATTAAGATTGCATATTGTAATTGCTAAGCAAAGCATAAGCAATATACTTGGCTTATTATGTGAAATTATCGAATATTTATATAGGTAAGTTGGTAACACTCATATCATAGTTGGATGTGGCTTAGTGTTAGCTGACATATATTCTTTTGGTGGATGATGGCATCGAAAGGAATTGTAGTATGATATGAAAGGCTCATGTAGGGTTGTGTGCCTCTAAAGATTAGTTTCTTTGTGCATCTTTAAAAAAATGATCGATAAGTGTGATAAATGCATACTTATGGTTAGCTTTAGTTGCTTATTTCATAGCATTATCACATGATTCAAGTCATATTTTATATTAATTCCTCGAAGAATTACTATCTACTCAAAGTCGGGCAATTCTTGCAAGATTTCGAAGGTTTCGGGTTGGACAACATTAGAGGAAATCAAGAGGGGAGTTTCAGCAAGTCATTACGGTACCGTAGCCAAGAACCGTAGCCAACAAGGGTCAACCGTGGTCACGCACTGCCAGTCCATTACGGGACCGTAGCCAACACTTGGGAGGACCGTAGCCG
>LTAE01000202.1:6467-29289 GCA_001647135.1 Pontederia paniculata | reverse complement strand
AAAAAAACTTATTCAACTAGTAGCTTTGCCTAATGAGATGTAATGAATGATGTCTAGAAATAGAATCATCTTGTGTTGCTTCTACAAGCTCATGAATATAATGCAACTATTGTTAGCGTGGGTGCACGAAAGTGTTATTCCGTAGCCTTAGTTAGAATTGTGTTGCCTTGAAAGAGGAATGCATGAATTATGGAGTGAAGCAAGAATCTATCACATTGTATATCACTAACCATTGCATGACTACTCTAAACGGATTCGAAACCCTAGAACAATTCATATACATATTTCCGCCTAGTTGCATGTCGCATTTGCATCTGTCATCACATTCTTCTCACTTAGTTTTACTTTTAGTGTAGACTTCTTTCTCTTAACCCTAACCGTCTAAATAACGATTTGAGAACCATAATTCTAGTACTTGGCCACTTCCTCGTGGGATCGATATTTTATTACTACAACAAGGCCCCATGCGCTTGCGGGACGCTTGTCAATGATACAAGCTATGGGTTTTATATGATCATTAATGATGCATGAAAGCACATAAAGGTTGCAGAAATAAAAAAATGCTCAATAGAATCATCAATACTAATGAACCAACCTAAGTATGAAACTCAATGGCACAAAACTTGGATGACATATGATCGGTTCAATCTAATTTGAGGATTTATATCAAACAAAATATCAAAAAATCTCCTTGAAACATTTCCCTAATATGAATGAAATAACAATTTTGCTTGACAAGATTACGAGCGCGAACAATAGAAAAGAAACCATGGCACACTAGTTGCAACAATCAACATGCAACCACCGAACTTGAAATTCCATCAAGGAAGATCTTCGCACAAGATAGTTTAACTCCTACCAAACTTCAAACTACCAAACCACAAGACTCTATTTCTACCAATTATGGTTTGCATTGCTTCATATCACTGCCATATATCAAAATCCCCTAAAGCTCACATGTAAAAGTGCCAGGTTCATTATATGTGAATAAATTAGCAATATTGTAAGTTGAAAAAATGCCTAGTCCATTAAAAAGACGATAATATAGGTATTATTGTTTATTTATTGAACAATCATGCATGCAAATTTTTTATTTCGAAGCTTGTGAAATGTTATCGTAGGAAATATTTATTTTCTCAAATGAATCATTACTAAATCACCTTCTTCAAATGATTTGTCTCGATCACAAAAATCAACATGAGTTTATATTTATAATCCAAAGATTTCAAATGGAGTTTTTGATAAGTAGTATAAGTTCATATATTTTGATTATATGAGTCATTTATTCAAAGTACTATGGTGCACATTGTATTTAATTTTAATTCATTTTCAAAATCTACACCATTTGCAGTTCATTTTTTGGATTTGGACAAAGGAAGAACCATTATAAGACTTGGCTAGGGGTAAACCATAGTCAGACCAAGGTGGCTACGTTCAATCGTAGTCAGACCATTGTAAACGCATCAATAGCAGTGACGGACCCATAGTACACCATTGAGGAGATCATAGCGATACTTGACGAGATCTTAGTGGCACCTACTGAGTTGTAGTAACATTGAAATGATTCATAGTGCACTCAACTGGTTCGTCACACACTGATGGCAAGTTGTAGCGCACTTATGACGACCCGTAGCATATTGATTTCATTTGTAATTTGCTAGGATTCGACCATAGCTGTTAGTGGCAATTATAATGATATAAAAGGAGTTATTTAAGGTTTTATTGGAAGAGGTTGATCTTTGGAGAGGATTTTGGTTGCTAGGTTTTTGGACAGTATGTAAGAGGTTTAGATAACTTTGTATTTGCATTTGAATCAGTGTTTAGTTAGCATGGATGATTGAACTCTTTATTTGTTGGATTTAATGTAGTTTCTCTCTATCTTATTTTTCACCCTCTTCATCATGAGTAGCTAAATATCTTTGTTTTTAGGGTTAGATGAAATTTAGGGTTAAGTGACTTTGGTAAATAAAGATGTATGTATTATGACTCTTTTGCTTAGTGAATGAAACGACAAGCTTAAATGAGATTAGCTACATTATTTAGGCTAATCTAAGTTATCGAGTGATGAATGTCATATATAGGTAAAAGACTTTACTGCAATTACCGTTTCATTATATTTTTTTTTTGGTAAATGCAATTCTTGCATTTATATTTATAGGAAGTTGACTACATCACATGAGAAACTTGACTTGAGAATTAGTGGGGTCCACAGAGTAATAAGGAGAGAGAAAGTGTAATAAATAGAAAAGAAATATTATAACACACTTAAATATATAATTAAAATAAATAATTATATAATATATACCTAAGAAATTTATTAAATATATAAAGTCTAATAAAAATTATATTATATTTAAAATTATTTGATAAGTAAAATATTAAAAAGAATTAATATAAAGTATCTTTTATATTCTAAATTTCTAATCATAATTAAATTATTAAAATATAACATGACACCTAAATTTTCAACTCCCACATATAACTACAATTTTTTTAAGAAATATAAACATAAAAGTTAATAATTGGAAAATATTAGTTACAGATATATTAAATTTCACAATTTAAAAACATTTATTAAATATTAATAAGAAATAAATCATAATAATACTATAAAATTTTGTTTAAATATTAATAGTTTAAAAAATATTAATTAGTATTTGTTGTAAATAATATTGCATCCCAAATGTAATTTTAATGAGTTGAAAATTTGTTAGTTTAATAGTAAAACATTGAATAATACATTATTTAAAATAGAATTTCGATAAACCTAGAAATTAATAAATAACATGGAAATAAAATAATAAAAAAATATTTTTTTTAGAAAAATAATAAGACTAAAAAAATTGTTACTTATAAGCACAACAACGATTAAAAAACTATAAATTTAATAATAAATTAAAATATTAGATAATTAAATTAACTCAAAAGTAGACTTATAAAATATAATGTATATAAAAATGGAAATAGTTAAACATTAAATAAGTATTATTAGAAAATAAATAAATGTTTTAATAGATTAAATAATATATTATTAGAAATTTTTTATAACTTAATAATTATTTGATTCAAAATAATACTTTTATTATAATAAACACTTACATCAAATTCTTAACTTCAACCAAATAACATAATTCACTTTTTGAAATTCTATTTACATCTATTCAAACTAAGAAAAATAATTATTGTAAATACAAATCATCACTGAATTTTCAATTACAATCATTTACATTTCGAATTTCCTTTTACGTCAAACCAAACTACCCCATTGAGCAATTAGTAGCCTTACTAAGCAAGGTATACTTGTAATTTCTAGGAATAGAATTACATCATATTGTTCTTTAGACTTATACACTGCATGCAAAAAGGTCATTAACGTGGATGCATGAAAATGTCTTTCCTTAATCTTAATTAGAATTGTATTGCCTTAAAGAGGAACTCATGAACTTTGAACTCGAACAAGAGTCTAATGTATGTTGAGTTATCACCTTAAGCACTTATAACCCAAGATGGATTTGAACCTCTATAACATTCATCTCATATAGGTTTTTATATCATTTCCATATTGCCTTATTTAGCTTAGTATTCTTCTTAATTAGTGCATATTAGTAGTGATAATGTTTTCACATCTAATATTATTCTTTTAGATAATATATTGAAATCTATAATTCTGGTACTTGGCATCTTTCCTCTGTGATCGATGTTTGTGTTACTACACAAGACTCCATACACTTGCGGAATCTTATCAGTTTTGTTTTTACATGAGTAGTTTGTATTCTTTCAAACAAATGTTTTGCAAAAAATATTATTTTTAGGAATTCTAGGCAATGTAACCAAGCTTATGGCTTGCCTAGGCACTATGCATATTGCACCACAAAGGGGCCTTCCTAGTAGTTTTGCAGGGCATACTATTATAAGCAAATTTAACTTGTGGTAAGGTGAGGACCCACTGCTTCATCAACTGCAATATCTCGAATAAGATTATCCAACATTCAATTAACTACTTGTGTTTGACCATCAATTTGTAGATGACATGTGCTGCTAAAACTCAAAGTAGTATCAAATCTTCTCCATAGTATTTTCCAAAACTGAGAAAAAAAATTAGTGTCATGATATAACGTAAAAGAACTTTGAGACTTCATGTAATCATATGGCTTTGTGAAAAGACATGTTAGCAACATTACAAGCACTTATTGTTTTCTTGCAAGGCACAAAATGTGTCATTTTGATAAACTAATCTACAAGCACAAAAAATAAAATCAATTTCACATTTGCGTTCAAGGTAACCTAAGTATAAAATCTGTAGTTGAATCTCTTGTAATGCATCATTAGTGGGCAAAGGAATGTAAATACCAAAATTTTAAGATTGCCCTTTTGCTATTTGACATACATCACGACATCTCACAAATTGTTCAATGTCCCTTTGTAATTGTGGCCGACAATATCACTTATTAACAACATATATAGTTTATAGCTTCATAAATTCTCATTAAGTTCACTATGATGTAAATCTCTTGAACAATTTTATCTCCTAACAAGCTTTACAATACATATAGTTGATTGCATTTGAAGCGAAAACCATATGATATATGCATATATCTAGGTTGATATGGTTGTACACAATCCTTCCATGCATCTTAGATATCTTCATTAATGAAAAATAAATCTCTTAGGACGTCGAACCCTACAACTTCTATTCGAAGGGTAGTAAGTAGAAATATTCTTCCATTCATAGCATCAGCCAATTTGGTGTTTGATAACGAAGGTAAACTTATACATGAAGGGATGTTCACTAAGTCAGATCAATCTGATAAACCGGACGATCTGAAATGATCCAATTTCAATTGGAGCAGATCAGATCATTGGTCGGGTCGGACCCAAACCGATCCGATCATTAATGGATCGAGTACGAATTTTAATTTTTCAAACTCGATCAACCCGATGACCAGAACTTTTATATAGTTTTATTAAATTTGAACCAATTTATTCTTGATAAGAATTTTATACTACTTAAAAACTAAAATATTAAAATTCATACTTTATATTCTTGAAAAGTATTACAAACCTTTGAAAAATATATTTATTTCTCTTTTAGAAATATGGTTAACATTAAATATTATAGAAAAGTAATTTATAAAATATGAAAAAATTTCAATCAGGTAAATGGATGACCCAACCTTATTCAACCTAATTCAATAAAGATCAGATTGAATCGGACTTGATGACTAATTTGTCATCAATCTAGTCCGATCAAAATTAATCGGGTTGGATCATATTTGGGATCGCGTCGGGTCAAACTCGACTCGTGAACACTCCTATCTATAGGAAATTAACCGATGCACACAAGTTCTTGCTTTCTAAACTCTTTAAGGCTTCATGATTATTGTAGAGAACAAACTGTTTGGAGATAAAGTAGTGCTCCCATTATATAAATTCTTGAATGATTCCAGAGGATTTTAAATCACAAAAGGATCAATAACGTCGAGCTTCACTAGGTTTCTCACTATAGAAAAGGACAGTGAATTTGTGTTCCTACGATAACACACTCCAATACGAATGTTTGAAGCATCACAATCTACTTCAAAAGCCTTATTGAAGTCTGGTAATGCGAATTGGAGTTGTTGTTAGCCTCCTTTTAATAAGTTCAAATTGACTTCAACGTATGGACTCCAATGAAACCTAACCTTCTTCAAACATTTAGTTATGGATGTTATAATTGAACTAAAGTTTCGAACAAACCTCATATAGATTGTTGCGAAATTTGTAACTCACATTTTTGGTGTAGGTCAACATACAATGCCCTTTACTTTGTTATCATCCACATAGGTCCCTTGCAAAACTAAATATATAACCCAAAAACAATAGATATTCTACGATAAAATTACATTTTTAAGATTAAGGAATAATTTATTCTATTACAAAGTTTCTAAAACTTATCCCAAGAATAATGGGCTCCTTCAATGACTTATTGTAGATCAGTATATCATCAAAATAAACTATAATTTGTTTGATAATGAAAGGCTTAAGTACATGGTTTGTTAGTCGCATGAAAATTCTCAAAGCATTAGTTAACCCAAATGGTAGAACTAACCATTCGTAGAGTTTCTCTTTTTATCTTGAAACATTGTTTTCCCTTAATCACAAAAAATAACATGGATTTGATGATATTTGCTATGCATATCTCTTTTGGAAAAGATTCATGAGCCGATTAACATGTCTAATATGTTGTCATGTCTAGAAATTGGGAAACGATATTTGACGACAATTTTGTTAATGGCTCAGGAACAACACGTGGACTCAAGATTTCTCTATTTTTTTTCTTGATAATATCTTTTACATATGCTTATGGAATATTAATTACATTCCTTTGTATCTCTTGATAATGTGGCTTGGTATAAGTGTCCCTTAAGTTAGGCCAATTATATATTGTACATCCCTTGTGGATGACAAACCAGGTGGTAGATATTCAAGCACAATGTTTTGAAATTCTTGTAAAAGTTTATGGACATATTCATAGTTTAGTTTTGAATTAGTAATAATTTCACAATGATGGATGATAACATAAACCTCTTTTAATTTCTAAATTGTAAATTAAAATTCCGAAGCATTGACAAAAGTAACGTAGGTTTGGAAAATTCAGTAGCTCCCAATCAATATAACTTGCATTTCTTTCATGCGTGAATTAAAAAAAATTTATCTTGACACAAGTAGGTAACATTCACGTCAAATTGCCAGAGTCGACTAAGTAGAATATGACTTGCATCCATGTCAATAATATCACAAATGATTACATCTTTGTACTTATTCCAAATTAATAGTGAAATCTTACGTAATGTCATGACCTTAATGTTATTATATTTAAGAATCTAGTGAGGATGCTTTTGAGGGATGGGTTCAAGCTTATCCACCAACTTTTGAGATACTACATTTTCAATAAAATCATTGTCAATAATTATTTGATAAAGTTTACCCATGATTGTGGTGTGGTTCTTAATATTTGTCATTGCTCATGAAATTGAGATTTTGAAGTTAGCAATAAAGGTTGTACTCCATATGAGATTTATTCCACGTTGGAATATGTATAATGTACTTCATCATTATCATCCACTACATCATCATCTTTAAGTTTAGAGGTGGCATCCGAAAGGAGAGGAGCGGAGAGTATACTACCTCGACCCTACCCGCCCACATCCCCAATCCTTGAGATGTGGACAAAGGGTTCCACATCCTTGCTCCCTATGGGGGTTTGAAGCCCTATGTGGACCTCTAATACTCAATAATAATAATATTTTTATTAAATAAATAAATTATAAATCTATTTTAATTAATTATTTTAAAATATTTCTTATACAAATGTATGTATTTGATTGATTTATAATAACGAGATGCATTAATGGATAGTTACCTACTTATTTAATAATTAAAAAATATTAGTATATTCGAGCGGGGAAGAGATTTACTTATCTCATCCTTGAAGTAGTGTTGAAGAAAGAAATTCACACATTTTTGTTCCCCAGGGATAAAAATTCTTAACCTCTGGTCCCAAATAGGGAACCCCCATGGGGATCTCCGAAGTATGAAGATTTTTCCATCCTCATTCTTCATTGGCATATTCACCTTGTATAAGATGGGTTATACTCAGTTGAGGGCATTCATTAGACTGATGCTTGGTTGATGGAATTTATAGCAAACAAAAGGTCTCAATTTTACATTAGGATGGTTGGTCTCTTCACCACAGATGTAGTGGTTGCGTTGTTGCTGGTATAGTTGGTGTGTTGGAAATGAAAAATCTATTTGATTCTGAATCAGAATTGTTAGGTAGATTTTGTGCTGTCATTGGGCAAACCCAAATCCATATTCCTTGCATGTTGTTGGAGTATACATTATTTTCTAATTGTCGTTCAACTTGCTCTCACAACATAATAACTTTTGCTAAAGTGCCTAAGAGGAGAAGGTTGATCCTATTATGAATGTGTTTGCCGCAACATTTGAACATGTCTAGCTATTTGTTCTTTTTATGTTTCTTGTAAATCATTTCGCGTAGATAATCGAAAAGAAAGTCAATAGTATAAGCTCCAATATTTGAGTCCCATGATGACAATCCTAATAGTTCTAGAAACGAATTTGCTCACACTCAAGAGGAAGGAATCATTCATGGAACTTCTTCTTAAGATGTGCCCAAGATTTGAATTGGGGGGCTTGTTCCTTTTCTGATGTTGTTGCAATTCCACCATGTACAAGTATTGCTCTTGAACCCATATACAACAATAGTAGTTTATCTATCTTTAGGCATGTCTGCATTTTTAAAGAATCTATCAACTTCATGGCTCCTATCAATTAAATCTTCAATATTAAAGTCCCTTGAAGGGTAGGAATCTCAACTTCATCTTGTATTGTTGATGTTGATGAGTAGGGAGGCCAAGTACTTTAGAAGAGTATTTGAGATAAACTAAAATATATTAAATAAAAATATTATATATAAAAAATAATATTTGAAATTAAAATTTTTTGTTTAACAACTATCACAATACCAAAAAAAGTGCAAATTTTAATATTGGATAAAAAAACAAATTTTAGTTTAACCATAATGATATGTTGAAATTCTTAACATTAAACTAAATCTATCTCTATCAATTGCATAACAAAGTAAATTAAAGAAAGATAATAATTAAGATTGAACCTATATCTCTATCAAAGTTTTCACCCTCCCAAACCACTAGAACACTAAACGAATTTTACTTATGTATCACCGCATAATATATTTATGAATACATAGAGTATATATTATATCATCAAAAAGTTCAAGGACGGGAGGAGAGTGCAAGTCCCCTCCCACATATAGTGTGTGTCTCCCCCTATTGATGATGTTGATATCTAGAGCTATCTTCATTTTCGTATGTTTAGAGGCAACTTGCAAAAAATATAATTTTGTGTTTGCATCAATTAATTCATGGCAACAATGAGTTGTCTCGTTGAAATTTTTAGCTAATTGGGTTATGTATGCTTTGCCTTATCTCCCATTTCGGTCTCGTTCTGATATCACTTGATGCAAGAAAATAAAAAAATGTCATAGAAAATAAAAGTGCTCAACAGAATCAGTGATTTCAATAAATCAACTTGATACTCCAGTGCCACAAAACATGGATAACACCTTATTGATTTAATCTAATTTGAGGATTTGGATAAAAAAAATGTTTTAAGAATCCCTTGAAGCACAACCATCAACTGAATGAAGCAACACACAAGATTTCTAGCATGAGTGAGAGAACAGAAACTAATGACACACAAATTGTAACAATCAACATGCAACCAAAAATTATGGAATCCCACCAATGAAGATCTTGAAACAAGATAGTTTAATGTTTCAAATAAAAAAGAATTTGTACGTTATTGACGTCTCTAGAATATATATATATATATATATATATATAAACCATTCTGGTTCAATTAAAAGTTTAAAAAAGAAAGGGAAAAGATGAAAAGAAACTATTCTAACTAATAGCATCTAACTAGCTATTATAATATAAAAAAAATTATTACCCAAACTAAAAACTAACTCCTACTGAACTTCAAGCTACCAAACCACAAGATTCTACTTCAATCTAATGAATGTTTTGTGCTACATTATGTTGTTTGCGTCAATTAAGCTATACCTCTCTTATTTTTTTTGGATGTTTGGAGTGTGACAAGCAACAAAATGATCTGATTACAAATCCAACCGAATCCAACAAAAGTTTATCGAGTATGATATTGATTATATTCGATGAATATTAATTATATAGTTCATTGGGTATAATTGGGTTGTCAATATATTGATTTGGCAAGTAAGATAGTACGATCCTCTGGAGGAAAAATGATCATGATCTTACCTAGTGAATTTAAAATGTAGGATTTCTTCTTCATCACGATCATGATCTTAAAATTGGTAGGATCACATTATAGTAGTACAAAGGCTTTTTTTACATTATGTCATTGTCATGGAATAAAAATGACCAAATTAATTTTTTTTTCAATTTCATCTTTCTCTTTTACATCATTATCGCTCATGTCAGCTTTAATCCAATATTATCTTATCAATTCATGATTATGTTGCCTTCTAGTGAAATTATGTGATTGATATTAGTTTTAAATCAATATCAATTTTTCATTTGAATATCATATTTTTGTGTTATTTATATTTTTAAGATTTATATTAAAATGTTATATTGTGATTTGCTAACAAGATTATATCTTATAAATATACAATAATAAATTTTATAAATACACATATATTGTTGTATATTTTATAATATATTTTTAATTTATAGGAAAGGTATTACAATTTTTGTGATCATATGCTCCTTGGTCCTCGATTCCTCTTTCGAACTAGGTAGAAAAGTGATTTTGACAACCTTGTCGAATGAGGTTAGGTAGTCGGGTAACTCACTTCCTTTATTTTCGTATGACTTGTCATCAATTTTTTCTTGTTCTCTCCTATTGTAACTTGGAGCATCTTATCATGTCTTGTGACTAGTTATATTCAATATTATGGAATATTATATAGAAAGGTAAATGTATGTATAACACATAGTTTTTAGCAAGTGTGTAGCATGTGCAAGATACGCATATTTTGTGGTTGAAACAATAGTTTTGATGTTCAACTCTAGGTATAAGTCTCTAGTGAACTATATGGTATAAGTATCTATTGAACTACAAGGTATATATGTTACATGTTGTTTGGAGCACTACATAAAATTCTATCTGTATATCATTTTTTTAATAGGGAATGGTTATGATCGCCATTAGGTAACACGTGCATTTCCATATTGCAATCTAGTGGAACACTAGAAGACCTTGACGGTACTTTTACTCTCTCTCTCTCTCTCTCTCTCTCTCTCTCTCTCTCTCTCTCTAAGGAAAAATTAACAAAGAAATAACAAATATTTGAATACTAAAAATAAAACTCTCAAATATATCTTATATTTGAACATTAATATTGTATAGTAACAAATATATAGTAGACACCATATAAGGTTTTTCTTGTCAAAAAACTTGCAAGAAAAACATTCCTAAGAAAAAAAATATAATTAAGTTTTTGTATAACAAAAAGTATATATGTATTAATTCATTTATAAAAATTATCATTATGTTATAACTAATCCGAGGTCAACCTCCATTGATAATGGCAAATGTATTAAATTGACTTTTTAGAAAAAAATATATTTTAGCAAAATAAAAAATTTATTTCTGATTTATTAATTTTCAGTGTAATATAGCACCATGATTAGTTATGGTTTACTTTTAACGCATTTGACTCAAACTATATTAGTTTTGATTCGATGAGTTTTTCACGCCGAGTTTAACATCTGAATATTAGCTGCATCACAATTTAGTAGTATGGACTTGTAACATATGGTTCTAAACCTTTTTTCACTTCTTAGTTTAAAGTTCAATTTAAAAAAGAAATTTTATTTAAGAACATTTTTTATTTTTTTCCCCAAAAAAATCAAATGATCAAGACAAGATAATTGGAAATTTTGATACTACACATCTTTAACTTGGTTCCACTAATTTCTTCTTCTAGTTCTTGTGGTTGTCCCCAACATAGACAGATGTCACAACACATCTAATTTAGATAGATGTCCAAGTTCAATCCTTGACGATAGTTTGTATTAAAAAAATTAATTTCCTCCCTTAATAGTTGAGTAGCTCATATTAAGAAAATATAACACATCCTGAGGTTAACTTTCTTTTTAATAGTTCACATTTAATCTAGCATGATTTTAGTTTAAGTAGTTTTTAATTATAATTTAGTTGAAAATCATTTAATGGTCAAAAGTAGTAAGATATGTATAGTTAAGGACGCCCCATGAAGTCTTATTAAGAGATTATTTTTTTATCATCCATAGCAGTTATAGGGGATATAATATTTTGCTACCAATGATATAGTCGAGCGAGTGTGAATCTCATAAATCTTTGTTTCTCCTTAATCTTGCATATGATTATGTCTCACTAGATATCCATAACATTTGGTGTAACACCCGATAATTTTGAATAATTAAAAATAAAAGATAAAATAAGATGAGATAGAATATTATTAGGATTAGAAAAAAGGAAGAGAGTCAAAGTCAAATTATTATATTAATATTTTCTTATCAATTTAATTTTTCTAATTCTATATTAATATGAGGGACTAAGTTAACTTTGACTTGGATTATGACCAGACAATCCTTATAAAAGGAGGTCAAGTGGAGAGATGCCATCACCAGAACTCTCTCTCTCTCTCTCTCTCTCTCTCTCTCTCTCTCTCTCTGAGTATTAGAGAAGGCCACCAAGGCACCAGGATCGAAAAAGGTTAATCAACTGCTAACAAATGTATGTAAGTTAAAGGATCCTTAGAATATTGTATATATTGATTTGATATAGGGATGATATCGGCATCAATGATCGGACATGGATCGTGTCTTATCCTATACGACCCATGTTCACGCAGATACTAGTTGTGTCACCAAGGATGCAAGTCGTGTGCCATTGGACAATTGGAGGATGACCAAACACAAGTTGTGTCGCCTTGAGTAGGGACCGTGTCTGCCTGACTGCACCATGTCCTACCTGGACACCGATCGCATGACCCCATGTCACGGGCTATGTCCCCTGCATGACAGCAACTGTGTCATTCAAAGCACTAACTACATCTCGCGGACAATGTGAGACGTAGGGAACGTGGACCATGTCTTTCTAGGATGTGGGGTCGCGTCTCGCATGCAACATTGGAGACGGAACACGGGCCATGTCGCACCTTGACACGATCGATGTTCCACGGATGGAGGTAAGCGTAGGAAGGACCTTAACCCTAGCACGTCCCATATTTTACTTGACACGGGCCGTGTTGAATGATATTGATATATGATATATCGATGCGGGACATTTTCACCGAGGAAACATATGCACTTGGAAAAATGGACTGTGCCGACCCAACGCGGATCACTTCCCGAGACTAAGGATTCCTCGACCGTTCTCTCACCCAGACGTGGATCATCTCATGATCTAACATGGGTCGTGTTTTGCTTGATGAAAGTTAATTATATTAAATTAATTTGTC
This sequence comes from Pontederia paniculata, assembly GCA_001647135.1. NCBI lineage: Eukaryota > Viridiplantae > Streptophyta > Magnoliopsida > Commelinales > Pontederiaceae > Pontederia > Pontederia paniculata. The sequence goes on along the minus strand of LTAE01000202.1, from coordinate 16,211 downwards.
TTGTAATGATCGTCAAACTCTGATGGTCGATTCCCTAAGTTATTATGATCTTCACCATTAATAGTGGAACCTTAAAATTGTTAATGTTTTGTGATTGAATTCATTGCAAGAAGAAGAGGCCTCGCTGATGCGAGTTTATCTCGGTTGTAGGATTTACTCCTTACTGCAGGATTTTATTCTGACTGTGGGGTTTACCCTACTACAGGACTTGTTCCGACTGATTATTGATTCATTAATTCATGGCCTAGCTAGTCGTGCCTACGGTGGGGCAATCTGAATCTCATTGCACCTGATAAAGGTTCACATACTAATTGTCATGATTAACAACTTAGGATAAGATAATCAGAAAAGAATAAAGGGTTCTTAAGTAGTGATTGGGCTTAAACATACTGATCATTATGCATTTTGATGTGCCTGATGTTCTTACTAATGAAAGAAAGAACTGAGAATGAACCAACTGTATATTGTAAACATTGTGCATCTTGATGGTGCGATTGATGGGTCCATGATTGAATTATTGTCATTGAAAAGGAAACTATAAGTAGAAAAAAAAAAGATAAAGTCAAGCAAATTATAGTTTATTGAGATATGTTTATTATTTTGATATATATTTTGTTCTATGATTACTGTTATTACATATTGGGCTTCATCGCTCATGGAAGAATTGTCTCCCTTGTTTTTGATCCTGCAAGCGATGACCGCAACTGATAGGTGTGGCACAAGTGATGTAGTCTACTGTCAAATTAGTCTTTAATTAATTCTGTAATTTTTTTTATGTTCAACAATGTAAAAGAATGATTTATATTGCTAAACTATTTTACTGAATTTTATTTTAAAATTATTGCTTCTCTATATTGATGACTAGTCTTTTGGCCAAAGTCAAGTCAAAGAAGTAATATCGTAACATCTCCAAATTCATATTTTGTCACGTGACGGGTGAATTTGGGGGCGTTATATTTAGATCATTTGAAATATTAAAATTTGAAACATGAAATATATTTGTATAATACTTAATGGAGCATCAACATATAATACTATTTTTACAACGCATTTTGTGTGCATTACACCCACTGCACACGTCTCTGTTATCTATTTGATTTAGTTAAAAAAAATACTTAATAAGTTCTAATGATAATAGATACTTAAGTGTTGGAGTTAATTTTAAAATAACCAGTTATAAAAAAATTGATAATAATGATAAGTTACGTAATGTTTGGTAATAAAAAAGGGGTTATTTTTATTTACCTCACTCGAACTATCGCGAAATTTTATATCTATCCCTAAACTATAAAATCGGGCATACGTAGGTCTAAACTTTTCTCGGTTGACAAGTTTCATCCATCAATTCGGTTTTCTATTTTTTTTTAATTATTTTAATTTATTAAATTAATATTTTATCCTCCTTTAAAAATAATACCTCTTTCTCCTCTTTCTTTCTCGCCTCTCTTAGTCCTCTCCTTTTTCTCTTTCTCTCGCTTACGACTGCCGCCGCCTCTCTCTCCTCTCCTCTATTCTTTTTCTCTTCCTCTTCGCATGTGCGTGCATACGAGTTGCCATGCTCGCCCACGCGCAGGCGAGCTCAGGAGAGAGAGAGAGGCGAGAGAGTAAGAGAAAGAGGAGTGGAGAGAGAGAGAAAGATGAGAGGAGAGAGTAGAGAGTTAGGAGAGAGAGAGAGAAAGGAAGGGGATATTATTTTTAAAGGAGGATAAAATAATAATTTAATAAATTAAAATAATTTAAAAAATATAAAATCATATTGGTGGATGAAATTAGTCAATCGAAAAAAGTTTAGATCTAAGTCTTCCCAATTTTATAGTTTAGGATAGATTTAAAATTTCACGATAGTTCGAAGGGGGTAAATTGAAATAACCCTAAAAAAATTGTAAGTTATTTATATAATCCAATTAAGTAGATAATACCTTCATTATTCTCATATTTAAAAGTCCCAAATATAAGAGTTTGTTAAGTAATACTATACTTATAACGTTAAGTTAACTAGTTTGACCAAATGACCTATAAGTATAAAAGAAATATGAGGTCCTCATATTTGTTATTTTCTATTAGAAGTTATGATTAAGTTGTGGATCATACACAATTTACGAATAAAAGTATTAGGGTTATTTCTATTTTTCTCTTCTAAATTATCATAAAATTTTATATCTATCCTTAAATTATAAAACTAGGTAAAAGTATGTTCAATTTTTTTTTTGATTGACCAATTTTATCCAATCATCTGATTTTGAATTTACTCAAATTATTTTAATTTAATAAATTATCAATTTACCCTTATCTTCTTTTCTCTCTCTTTCTCTCTCTCTCACGCAGACGAGCAGAAACAATGGGGCTCGCGGAGAGGAGAGAGAGGAAAAAGAGAGAAAAGAGAGAGGATAGAAGATGTGAATAAATTGATAATTTAATAAATTAAAATAATTTGAATAAAAATATAAAACCAAATAATTGGATAAATTTGGCTAATAAAAAAAATAAACTTACTTCTGCCCAATTTTATAATTTAGAGATAGATCTACAATTTTACGATAGTTCGGAGAAAAATGGAAATAATAAAAAAATATTAATTATCAAACATGTATACTTATCAAAAAATATTTACAAAGAAATTCATTCAACTTATCGAACTTAGTCAAACATGATCATAATTCATAATTTCTTTAATATATATATATATATATATATATATATTTTTTTTGACATATTTAAAATTATAATTATCTAGCAGTCAAAGCTAACTGGTTTATATTTTTTGGGAAAAAATGTTGCTAGCACCCGTGGGCAGCAGGTGCGACTAATTCGAAATTAAGATATGGGAAAAAAATATGGCACCATTGCCCAAAGTCACGTCATAGTGTCATACATTCTACAATTTCTAGCTCCTTTGAATAAATTAAATTATAATAATGAAAATTAAAAAATTAATTTGATAGATTAATTTCAATAAGTGTTTGAATATAATATGAGAATGAGAAAGAGAAAGATAAAATATATATTTTATAGTAGATAAATATTAATTTATATAAAAAATTATAATAGTTATTATTTTTAAATATCTATTTGAAATATAATATTATTATAAAATTCAGAAAATAATAAACATACTAAATTATATATTTTAATTAATATTAAATATTTTGGTTAAACTCATTCGATTATATTATTATTTTAAATAACAAAAAAGGATTTAAATAGTTTTTATAATTAAATAATTGTGTTAATTAATAAAAATATACTATTAAATTGAGATAATGAAAAATAGAACATTTTATTAGAGAGGACAGGAAAAAGATAAGATAAAAATTTAAACTTAAAATAAATTATAAAAAAAATAAAAGAAAAGAAATAAATTTGTAAGAGAGAAAGTGTGTGAGAGATGAGAGAAATAAAAAGTAAAAAAAATGTGTCACATCATAAACAAAAAAAGTGGGAGGAGGTTCACCCCCTCCGGTGAGCAGCCACCGCTTCCATCAAAACCGTGTAACCGGAGGCATTGGAATTAGGTCATGTGATACCCTGTTTCGGTGTTTTAATTCCGCCTCAAAAACTATATCAAATCACATCATTTGACAGAATTCATCTCCAGCCTGATTTCGGCTGCTAAACACTGCCTAGGGTTTTGCACGATAACAAAATATTTAAAGAATGTTATTTATTTGACGACAACGAATTATTACTTTTATTTTAATTATACATTGTTCCATTAACATAAAAAAATATATCCATTTTACGGAGAAGAGAAGTTGGTTCCCATGCATATATTTTGGTCATATTAATTGCATGTAAAAATGATAAAATCCATAATTTTCAAATAATTATAATGTTATTTGACATTCTCTCAAATATATTTTTTTATCTAATATTAAACTTATAAATTTATTAGTATTAGAACCCGAATTTATTCGAACTTGTCAAATACCTTTGTTAAATTTTATTCAAAATTTGATTAAGTTGATTCTTATTAATTATAGAATGAGAATTGTACACTTTCCTTTTAAATATTATATAAAATTTAAGATATACAAAGCAACAAGATGTTTCATAATTATTAAGCACATAATTATTAAATAATATTTGTATCTTTACTTTTTATTTTTTATCAAGAAAGTAAGATAAAAAAATGATATATCATGATTACTAAAAATAATTAAGTTATAGAATTTAAGAAATTTAATTAAAGGATTTGATTGCATGATAAGTTCGAAGGTTGCTATTAAATTTATAATTTAGGTTTGAATATGTAAACAAATTATAGTTTTTTCGGGATGTTAAAAAAATAATCAAAGAAACTATAAAAGGTGAAATCAAGATATTTATTTTCATATGTTTGATATATGATGTGAAGATATGAGTGATATTTTCTTGAAATTTAAAAGGAATTAACTTTGTGAGTTAGAGGAAAATAAATTTCTATTTTGGAAAAAAGAATAAATTATTTTTTTCAAATATAACTTTGTTGTTTTAATAAATAGATAGTTATTGTTTATCAACTACTTTTAAGTTACTAACTACTAAAAAGTAATGAAATTATCCTTAAAAAATAATTTTATCAATATAAACAGCATGGAAACCTAAGGCCTTGTTCACATAGCGTTGTTCATTGAATATTTTTTTAGTTCATTATTTACTCCTATGATCTTAGGCTCTGTATGACATGCACTAGCAATTAATAGCGGATATCGATTAGCAACTAGATATTAGCGATTGACGATAGTGAGTTAATTATTAAATTTAATAAAAGTGTTTCGCAAATAGATCGTTTGAACTAATTAATAAATATGAAATGACGGATACAAACAATTATCTAAATAATTTAAATTAATATATGTATCATAAATTTAATAACACATTTATATTTCAACTATTTTATTATTATAAATAGATGACCAAATGATTTTAAGTTATTAAAATAATAACAAACAATAAAGTGATAATATGTAGTATAAAATAATATTGAAATATTTTGAAAGTATATTTGAAAATAAATTTTAATACGCTTGTAACTACTTAGATATTAGTCTTTCAAGCATCTCAAAATATTGAGTTTCAATCAATTATCGCTATTATTAATTATACTCGCCAAACACCTTAAGGCTCTATTTGATACATACTAGCGGAGCGATTAGCGTTAGAGAGATAATTATTAAATTTAACAAAAGTGTTTGGTAAATGTAGTGTTTGAACTAATCAATAAATATAAAATGACTAAAAATGATATAAATAATTATTTAAATAATTTGCTTTAATATATGTGTCATAAATCTAATAACACATTTTTATTTTAACTATTTTGATATTAATAAATAATAATAAAATAAATAGTCGACCAAATGATTTCTAAGTTAATAAAATAATAATAAATAATAAAGTGATCATGTGGTATAAAATAATAAGTGTATCATACAAATAATAATTAATATTAAAATATTTTGAGGATATATCTAAAAATAAATTTTAATATGCTTGTAGCTACTAGATATTAATTTTTCAAACGTCACAAAATGTTAAGTTTTAATCGTTTGTCGCTATTATTAATTATACTTGTTAAACATGTTAGATAGCGCATTTACTTGGTTAACACGCTACACACTACTATAGACATTATTCTAAATGTGTGCCAAATAGAACCTAAATAGTGTATTGACTTGATTAACATGCTACTGTAAATGTTATTTTAAAATTATGCTAAACATAGCCTTAATTCATAAAGAAGAATAAGCTTATTCTTATTTTACTCTTAGGGACGTTTGGATTTGGTTTGACTATAAGAATACAAAGTTATTTCAAGAAAATATTCAAAACACTTCCTAGATTATGAATAATCCAATTAACATCTCGATTTTATAAAATCATCTTTGAAATCATCATTTATAATCCAAAAAATGGATTAACTTTATTCCTTAGGAACTCAGGAATATTTTTTTCTTGAAGAAAGATTCATTTCTTTTTTTAACTTTATATCTTTCTTAATAATAAATATTATAGTTCTTGACATAATGACTATTAATTAATTATTTGTGATTGAATATTTATTTAAGTCGATAAATTGATTGCGTGCATAAATATTATATTTAATATTATTTGTTAATTAATTAATTAATTAATTAATTAATTATATAGTTAACTATTATATTTAATAATTAATTAATTATATGGTATTATAAATGCAGTGAAATAAAGTTTGTGTTTATTACTGAAAAATATTTGTATTAATAAATATAATTAAGATTATTTTTACATTATTTAATTTCCAAGACATAGTATTTTCTTTTTATATTTATTCCCATCCAAACACTTATCCGATAAAAAATATCTAATTTTTAGAATATGTTCACATGTAATCTCATGGTATTATATTCTTGTACATATTCCCTTAAATTTTAATCTCAATCCAAATGATCACTTAGCTTTTTTTCTTATTATTGTAATTAATACAATAGGATCCATAAGCTCCAAGATAAAAGGTTTGCGATTGAATAATGAAAAATAAGATTTTAATCTTGATATTATTTCTCAACCAAGTGAGTTTTAAATGCGTTGATTCTGAGTTTAAATCAATGGATAAAAAAGAAAGGGAGGACAAAAATGAAAAAAAATAAGTGGAGTAAGAGATGATTGTGGGAAGAAGGAAGTGAAGCCTAAATATCTAAACTTTGGAAAACTTTGAGTTGGATGTTTGTTGATGCTTCTGATGGAGAACTTCAAATGATACTAAGAACCTGCTTCGTTCAGAAGGAATTTGCATCAAAAGATGGTCGACTTATCATCCATCACCCAAATTAATTAGTTTCCCACCCATTCATTTAAAAGAATAAAATAAATTTAGAAATTCAAGAATACAAAATAGACTTTTTTTTTCGGAAAGCACTTTGGCTTTGCATCAGTCATGGGATTCTGGTATATTCATTTAAGTCTATTTATTTGGAAAAAAAATAGAAAAATTAAGCTATTAATCTCCAATAAATCCAATCCGAGATAAATAGCTGGTGAAAATTATAGCTTTCCTATTTTTTATTAATTACTTGTTAAGAATATAAATATAAAAATAGTATTTTTCAATAATTTTAATTATTATGATTATTGAAGCACATTAAACTCAAATTTCAAATTCAAATTTCAAATTTCAAATTCAAATTTCAACTATTATATTAAAAGTTAATTTTTTTTCTTAGTAATCTGTTTAATAAATTAGGTTAGATCAAAATTATTAATAACCTACAAGAGAATGCTTAAGCTTTTAGAATTATTTATATGCATATATAATAAAAGAGTTCCAATCAACCCCATCGACTTTCTAAAATAGAATATGATAAAACTTTTTTTTTACGTTTGTAAGTATAAGCTGATATGCTTAATATCATGAGAAAGAATAAAAGATAAAGAAATATGGATAATCAACAAAGGAACGAGCAAAAACATGATCCGACTCACGAATCTGACCAACTCGACTCGATCCACTAAATTCAATTTTATACGAAAAAAATTGAATCGAATATCAAGTTGAAAGATGCCACGACGCTTATATGACCCAAAATATTAATTTTAATAATAATTATTATTATTTAATTTTAGAATATATATTTATTTTTAAATTTATTTAGATTTTAGAGAAAAGTCATCTTTTTCAACTTTAGGCCCGACTCATATTTTTTTTATTAAGTTCAGATTTACTTCAAACCTCATCCAGTATCACTCACAATCAACATTGAAACTTTTAGATTTAGAATTTAAAAATGTGCTAGTGCCCCATCTTCTACATGAATCACAACCGAACTAAAAACACAAGAATATCATATCATTAAGGAATCTCAAGTTTTCGAAATATTAAAATAAAAATTTCACATCCAAATACTAAATTAACCATGCATATAAAATATAAGAATAATTCCTCTGAAATATTCATATAACTCATATTAATAGTATTACTCTTAGACTTTTGGATATTCGTTCGAGATCGTCGATGTTCAGAATTATTAACGTCTCATTAATCTCTCTAACTAAATTGATAACTTGAAAACTCAAACTCGAAGATACTAATTTTCGATATTTCAACTCGGAATAAATTTCTGTTAATTAGATGTGTCAAATGGTTAATATTTTTTTTCTTAGTTGATAGTGGTGGACATGGTGCGGTCATGGTCATTGTCCGTGTGAATCCTGCAACCAAAACCATCAATAATAAATTCAGATGAAGCGACACTGCCCTTGTGGTTGGGATATCATTAAATCCTCCATCTTGTCATTTTTCTCAAACCTCTCCAACAACAACAATTAACAAAAGAAAATTCTTTATTCAACCAATTTATTTTTGAAATCAATGAAACCATCAATCATTTTCTTTGGAATAATGGAATATATAGATCACAATTCCAATCCTAAAGAATCATGACCACTTTATTTGATTTTATTCTATTCTCTAATCAATTTTAATTTCCTTCATGATGCACAAGAAAAATAAATAAAGAAATAAAGAAAAGACAACAAGAACCACTTATGCAACTATTCTTATCCCCTATTGAGTCTCAAGTGGGTATAACTTTTTCTTGAGGTGTTCCACAAAGATGTCCCAAGTGGGGCTTAATTTTGAGTTCCCTCCCCCACCGTCCTTGCCATTTTGAGATGGGATCACACTCACTCCCAACAATTACTCATGTTGTATATAATTATATGATAGTAATAATGAATGGGCAGTGATAAATTATCCACTAGTTATCGCTTCTTTACAACCATTTGCTATTTATTTTCTAATATCTTTGAGATATATCTTGGGGCGTTCATTTATGGCTAATATTTAATGAGGGATAGATACTACATGTACTTGGAACATTGGTTGGTTGCCTTGTTGCGGTTCTGAATACCATGTGGGGGTTCGCCTCCAAATTTATTATCAGGGGCTATTAGGGTTGGCCTCACTTATTTTAAACTTATTTAATCAATAAGTTAGGTCTAAATTTAAAATTTGATCTTTATTTAAATGAACTTAGCTTATTTATATTAGGTTTATTTTATTAGCTCACAACATCAATTTATATAATTAATATATAGCAGATAAATAAGAATATATATAATAGTGTGCATGCATAAATTATAATTACACCATGCACGTATTTTGAGGTATCATTTTAATCAAATGATGCGAATTTTTCCGTGAAATGAAAAATTATCAGTAATTTTGATTGAAAAATCAAATGTCAAAATAAAATAGCTATGGTACATATTTTTATAAACAAATATTAAGTAATAAATATGATTTAATAAATTATTAAGCTAGGTCAAGCTTATTAAATTTAAGAAATAAATCATACTAAAAATAATATTTAATCTTATTACAGGCCTATGATCTAATTTATTTATTTTTTTCAAATAAGCATGACTTGTTGAAGCGTTAACTTAGCTCGGCTCGACTAAGTCTACCATTAAGAACTACCTTATTTCACCATTCTATTTTTTTATGTTGTATTAATCTTTGATTTCATTGACAAAAGACTTATATCACATAATCTATACATATATTTTGCTTCATCGGAAAATGTTTGATTAGCTTCCAAGGGCATTGTATACTCAAGACATGATCTTTCAACCTAATTAGTTGGAACCTATTAATTTGTTTAAAAAAAGGGATAATAATATTAGAAAAAAAAAGTTTCATAATAATTTATCACAACTTCTTTATTCTCACATGCTATTTTAAATAACCAAATTAGTTATATATATATATATATATATATATATATA
>LTAE01000201.1:56767-103337 GCA_001647135.1 Pontederia paniculata | reverse complement strand
TCTTTATTTTGAAGAAATAAAAAAATAAAAATATTGTGAAAGAAACAAAATACATTGAGAGAAAAATAATACTAAAGATAAGAGAAAAAACATATAAGAGATTTAAATAATGATAAATATATAAATATTATAATAAATCAAATAAATATATAATAATATTATATTTATTAAGAGTCATAATTAGTAATATATAATAAAGGGTATAAATGATTTTTATTTAAATTATTCAAACATGTCATGATTTAGTTTAACTCATCCACCACCATAAAATTTTATCCAAACATGAGTTTACTAATAATCCATGACACTTCACCACACTACACCATCCCACCCTCTACTCTATCGTCTCACACCACCCATCCATTAGCTAATTGCTAAACAAAGCCAAGGGACTGTAGAAAGTTTTGATTCATTAATTTTAAATACACTTCAAAGCTAACTTGTAATTGGATAAAAAAAACAAGTCTTTCTGCCTAATAATGCATATAGAACAAGAAACTTCAGTAAAAACAAGTGATTTTGTGACTAAACTTACAAACTAAAATACCTCATTTGCTCATCAATGCCCCGATATTTGAGAATTGAGGTTGAAAGTCAATTAGTTAAAAAATATTGCTATTTCAAAAGCAATGTGCCAAAAACGACGAGGGACCTTAGCAAAGTCAAGCCCGTTTCACGATGTGTCAAACTTTACATTCTGTCGTCCCACGTTCGTGCGTATTAGGGCAAGATAAACGATGCACAATACCAAGTTATTGTAAATACCAAGTGAGGCATTTAAATTTCCTTCCATTGTAAACCGAAAAACTTTTAAATTGCAGTTAAAGAAATACTCAACAAATAAATGAAAACAAGAAAAGACTAATGCAACATCGGATTTGTTTATAATGGAATACAACGATGGAAATTTATCACTTTCTTCTTTCTTCTTTCTTCTTTCTTCTTTCTTCTTTCTTCTTTCTTTCTTATTTATCACTTTTTATCTCATTCTTTTCTTATTTTTCAGTTTCTGATCTTTCTAATTTTCTCATTTTATCTCTCCTCTTTGTTTATTTTTTTCTTTCTCTCTCATATATCTTATTTAATCTCTTTCTCTCCCCTCTTATCAAACTTTTTCTTTCTCCGCCCACTTGTTTCATATTTCTCTCTACTTTTGTTTAGTCGATTTCTTTACTTAGTTTTCTCAAACATATTATAATTCCTTCCATTTGTCATTTTTTTGTCCTTCCCTTCTCTCTCCTATCTCTTATTTGTTATTCTTACTTTATTTCTCTTCATTCTAGCTAGAATTAAACACATTTTCTAATTTTATTTTCAACAAATAGAAAATAGGAAATGAAAATTATAAATCAAATATGTTTTCCTATTTTCTAAAAAATGATTTTTAATAAAAAATAATTTTCAGAAAATAAAAGTAGAAACTTAAACAAATATTTTCTCAAATAAAGCGCACCCTAAGTTTTTTTTTTCAAAAGAAAAAAATTAAATCATCATAATATTCACATAATTAAACTTCTCTCAAAAGTTGATCGAATTATGAAGGACGTGCTTGTGAGAGATTAAGAAGATTTGTAGAAGGATAATTAGGATGATATAGAAATGTTTCTCAAAATATTATTGGGAAAAGAGTCCATCCTAATTTTAACAACAAAAGAAAGTAATATAATAAGTACAGCAACGATACACTTGGGCCTTAATGCTTTTACTAAATTTGAACTCGTTACTTGGGCCTTAGTCCATTTGATTAAATCTGACGGCCTAGTTAAACTGGATATACATTAGAAAGTTTTATTTTTCTATAGAAAATGACATATTCAACATGAAATAAATACTTCATATTGTGCATGATGTTTATTAATATTACTAAACACAAATATACATGACAAATCAAGATCCAACCATTTGCACTGCAGTCATTGCCCGTTTGATTATTGTTCCAATCCACTATCTCATTAACACCCAAATATCATTCCTCCAAAATTTTAAAGTTAATATTAAAAAAAATATGTGGAAAATGAGTTTCATCATTACATTATCATCTATTATAGGAATTATGAACTTTCATACTGGCCATGTGCTTTTTTCCCTGTCATATTATCGATCTCTATTTATCATTTCTTTCTTCTTTTTTGTTTAATTCATGCTACGAGAGTACTAATTAATTTATGAGTTATATATTAAGTGAACGTCAAGTGTCTTTTCTTGTTTATATTATATTAATTGAAGAAAAAATGAAGATACTCCCTATTTAAATAAAGAGCATCATATTATTTATTTTCTCAATCTATTAAATTGACGATGGATATTAATTTTTTTTTCTAAATTTTTGTATTCGTCATAAATTTAATATTCTACGATTGAGAAGATAAGTAACATGAGTAGGGAGAACATTTTAATTGAAACTTAATGAGTACTTAAGGCCAATTATGAGTAAGCTTAAGGGCCATATGATCTCATGAACTTTGTCTTATGTGCATTGTTAACTTTGAAATCATACATGGTACATATATATGGACAATGAGAGTGTAAACCCACTATACATGACCTTATAATAAAATTTGGGTGGTTGAGTGCTTTTAGCCTTCTACACTATAGTGCGAGTATAAACATAATATGTACAGAATATTCATGTTTAAGAAAAAAATATTATCACACCCATGTCATAATAGTTAGTGGTAGTTGAGTAAATTTATTAATCCGATAAAATATATATACAAGGATAAAAATTATAATAATTCGATTATTGAGTTAAATAAAAGAATAATATCATCAGTTAATAACGAACTCACTATTTAATTTATTAAACAGATTAATATATAACCATTAATAGACGAAATGAAACGTGATATGATATTCATTATACTTTCATTTTCTTTCAAGTGGACCAAGTTTGTTTTCTTACAACCCTTCAACTATTGCGAACTTTTTACATTATATCAAAATATAACTATAAAATAAATATTATTTCAACCATTATATATGTAAATATAGATTACAAAAAAGAAAGAAAGAAAAGATATCAATTAAATAATAAAATAAATAAGTTTAATGGAGATGTATCATTAAGTATGATACAATGTGTCTCCTATTATTTGAACTTTTGGATATAAAATTTATGGTTAAAAATTTTAATAAATATAAATATTAAATATATTATTTATTTTTAATCGTATATCCATATAAGAAACATGGTATATTCTATTTAAATAGGATACATTTTCGTTAAACTCATAATAAATTATTTTAGTTGACTTATATAATAAAATATATCATAAATAAAATTAACAAAAAACCTAAATTTAAAAGAATTATCCAAAAAAAACTAATATTTTTTACTTTAAATTATCAAAAATTATCGGATAATTTAAGAAGTTATCTGATCGGTAGCACTTTGTTGGTTCCATTTATGTCTTCTATTTTTGTTCCTTACTCCTCTTGTTTGTGACTCGAGTCAAAGATTGGGTGGATGCATTAAAAGCTTCAAGGGGATACATAGTACATAATGCGGCCACGATTTATAACATTTGATCTTGAAGCGTACACGCAACCGTATTCAAAAAATCATACATATCTCGTTGCTGAAAGCGAAAGATGTCATTAATTTTCACTGGAACCAATTAATAAAAAATAGCATAATGAAAACATCACAAGTTTAATCTTTTGTAATTCATGGCACTTTTTGGGTGCCTTATAATAAACAAATAATGAGTACGTGCGAGCTCAATTATTGGGTCACCGAGTGACTTAATTGCAACGTTTGATAATTTGAAATGCAACAAGTCAATTTCTAATAATAAGACAAATCAAATTGGTTGGCTCATCTAATTAGTGAATTTAAATTTCAAAACAAAATATCGGAAGAATTGATATCTAAAATTTAATTTTTTATATCATTAATATGATAAATATTTTTTTCGATACTCACCCCAAGATTCAGGAAGCAACAACTCGCTCAACACTAACGATTGTGTACATTAACTATGGGTTAGAATTTCGATTCATTATCGAACCCGACTAATTTGGTGTTCGCCCGGATTGCGTATTCGACTACGGCAAGTAAGAATATATTATTTTAATAAAAAATATTTTTTTACAAAAATAAAAATTCTTAAAAAGTGAATTAAACTCATTATAATTTTTGTATTTAATATATGACTCGAAGATTATAAAATAATCTTCAAGATATAAAAAGAAGATGCTCGTGTAGAAAAAAAAAAGATTATTTTAAAAAAGAGTAAAATATATGAAATAGAAACGAATTAAATAGTGACAATGAAAAGAATAAAATTGACATATGAATGATTCTCACTATGTAGACCTAGGTATTATCGCCCACGACGCATATGATGTCATAATCTCATTACTAGGTCTCTCTGGTCACTTAAATCCTACTCAATGGCCTAACATATCTTTTTATCGAAGTTCAAACACTTTGATTCAACGTTTAGTTTTGGGCCCAAAAATAATCTCAAAATCTGATAATTCTTTTAATATCAAAACCCGTTTTAGTTTCAGTAGCTTTTTTGACAATCAGAGAAATATTTTCATCAATAAAATGATAAAAAAAACGTGAACATTTTAATGAGTTTAATTTAGTAATAAGATTAATGCCAAAAGAATGTTCTTAGCATCCATGTACCCACTGATTTGGAAAGATGACTTTCTCACACTGTCTGACTCGATGCTTACATGTTTCCATGTCATCTCCCTGGTAATTTCCATGGAAAAGTCCAACCATCACCCAGGGCGAGACAGGTCCCAGAATGAGACACCATAAATTCCCTTCACTTGTTCAAAACACATTCAACTACTTTGATGCTTACAAAGGAATGGCAACAAACATTTAATTGGGTTAGATCACTTGTTGAATTGTTCTTTAGCTCATCAAAATTGATTTCTCCATCCATTCACCATCAATTGCTTGGTTGATTTGATCGCTCTTCGCCGCCACTGGAGCCGCCGTCGGATGAGGGACTATTCTTGCTGGTAAAGGTTGGTCGGAGCCGCCGCTTTTCTCTACCACCGCCGGAGGAGGATCACATATTTTGTTGTGTATTCATTAAAGATTAAAATTAACTTAATATGTAAATAATTCTAATTTTGTTTACAATATCTAGGGAAGCAAATGACTATTAGGAAAGTTCAGATGTTATTTTGATAAAAAAAAACTAAGGAGATAAGCGAAAAATGCTCTTTTTTATATAGTTTGAATATTTCTTATTAACATCTGAAAAGAAAAGAAAAGAATGGTGGGGTTCATAGCTCAACTGTTTGTTTTAATAATGCATCACAATCTCATCATGCAACTGTTTTAGCTCAGTGTGTGGGATTGAATTATTGCTACAATCATGCACCCTTTATGTACATGTAGTCTTTATTGCAATCGATGGGAACATTAGATGCCTCCTCTCATTTCACCTGTCACTTGTGAAGCAGGATCACAATTTATTTGTATCATGAGTCATTATATATGGATGCCATTGTAGCTCATCTCTAAACCCTCCAATAGCATTTTTTTCTTTATATTTTAGTTTGATACTTCATATGTTTAGTACACATGTAGCCTCATAGTAAACACACATTTTTTTCGGTTATCACCATAATATTTTAAAGCAATATTGGTCATCCTATTTCAATTGCACATCAATCATGGGTTAAAATTTTGATCCACCAATAATTTAATTAATAATATTTATTCCGAATTGCATGCATGATTATAGCGAGTGATATTCTTATCTCAGAGAAATTATTTTGTGTACACATAAATCAAATTCAAAACTTACTTAAAAAATGATATGATCTATTTATCACTCTATCTTCAATCCTAATTTAAAATTATAAGTAAAGACTTCACGAGCACCTAAAGCTTACTAAGATACTGTTTGGCACGTCTTAAAAATAGTGTCTAAGTCAACACACTATTTAAGTTATTTGTAAGTATAATAATGATAAACGATTGAGACATAACATTTTGAGATGCTTGAAAGACCAATATCTAGAATATAGACTAGCGTGTTAAAATTTAGTTCTAAATAAATCCTCGAAATATTAATATTTCATTATTACTCATTATTTGTAAGAATATACTTGTTCTTTTATACCAGATGATTACTTTATTATTCATTATTATTTTATTAATTCATAAGTTATTTGGTTAACTATTTATTTTATTATTATTTATTAATATTAAATAATCCAAATTAAAAATAAGTTATTTAATTTAGGATGTATATAATAATGCAAACTATTTAAATAATTATTTATAGTTATTTTATGTTTGTCGATCGATTTAAATATTATATTTACTAATTTTTTTATTAAATTTAAAAAATTAACTTGTTGGTTGCTAACCGCTATATATTATTAACTATTCAAATCGTCGTTACATATCAAATAAAATCAAAGTCCTTTGAGAGGTTGTCTTTTAAACACATTCAATCATTTATTATTAGTTGATAGGTTCCAACATCATAAGTCGTTCGAGAACTTGCTTCGACTTCAAAAATTATCCACTAGCATGAGGGTCAAAAGTTTTGAGCTACAAGATGGCCGGCCATGAGCTCAGCCTCCCACCCTGCCATAATGAAGAACCCTGTTAGGCACAAAAGGACATTGTGTGATGTGCTCACGAAAGCATTCTGTGCATGCTTGCTTGGTACTGATACCACGCCCGGCAGTTAAAATATTTAAACACACGAGACGTACGTACACAGTGGTGGAAGGCACAAGAGTTCATCAGCCAACATCCAAGTTGATCAGCAGCATCCTTAGCCTCTTGTTCCTTGTCTGCCTCCAATGATGCTGATTCAGGGAATATACAGACACAGATTATTTTAATATGAAGGGATCCCACAATTCACTGTTCACGTTCACTGCCTGCCACTCATATTTCAAACTACTACCTCACATGACATTTGACATCATCATCCTCCCAACCCCTACCTGATATTCATTTTTAATGCCACTATGCCACCCAAAACTTCACAATCAAGAGAGAGAGAGAAGGATAGGAGCTATTTTTATCCACTTACATAATGGAGAAGAGGATCATGTGTAATTCTGTCACTAACTTTGCTTCTTATCAAATTCGAATATAAATATAAAGATATTATTTTTTTTGAAAACATAGGGTGATGAATCAACCAAAAATCAAAACAACGAATAAAACGAGAAAGAAAAATTGACATACAATTTTTTAACATGATAAAACTCTCTTAATTAATGTGAACAAGAAAAAAATATTCACGGACAAAAGATGTCGCTATTAAAGAATTTTCACTATAAAAAAGAAGAGCATACATCATTAAACCCTAATCTCAAGTCCTTCGCTACCGTCATAATTTTTTTCTCAATTTTTTTTTATAATTCTAAATATAAGATATAATAATTTAAGGCACAACAATATTTTTTCCTATCGATTTAAGTTTTTAAAATTATTGATAGTACACTAATTTAACATGATATCAAAGTCAAAGTTCTTAAATTCAAATCTTATGTTATTTATATTAAAAATTAATTAGCTTTTTTAATGATTTATGTGTTAAACTTTGGGCTAAGCTTTTTAATCGTTAGTGGTTTAAGCTCAAGAATAAGAACACAGAGTCACTCATTCTTGACAGTCACCATGCATGAAAATAATATGCTCTGAAAATTATATCAGAAATAACGTTGAACATAGTGATTTATATTTAGAGCCGAACTTTTAGAGTCCACATGATTCGGAGGAAAAAATTGTGATACAAGCACGTAGTATAAGCTCAATGACTTGGAAAACATTCCTCTGATGCAGCGAAGAGTTCAGTGATTGAGTCATATAATTAAAACTCTACCTAAAGAAGAGATCGATGCATGCAATATATACATTCTTACAAGCCATCTCTCTCACATTACAACGCATCCATTGGGGTTCTCCTCACTGAACAGGTTGTCGTACGTGTTCGTCGGCTGCTGGGTCGACGACGACCAGTTGGAGTCGTAGTAGAACTCCGGCGGGGGAGAAGCGTACGCCGGGTAGTAGGCGTAGCCCTGAGTCGCCGTGGCCATCGGTGGCACGTAGTAGGCGTAGCTGGCAGTCGGCTGCGCCATGTTGTAGCTCATGATAGGGGTCGGCAGCTGCTGGCACGACGAGAGGACTGGGAACATGTCGCCCACGTCGCGGGACTTTGTGGCGGCGGCGACGGCGCTCCCGTCGTCCTTCTCTGCCTTCTTCTCTTCGTTTTTACCTTCCTTCTTCCCGCCGTCGGCTGAAGCTTCTCCCTCTCCTCCAGCTTTGTCGGCGGCTGCAGTCTTCTTATCATCGGTCTCCGGCTTCTTGTCGTCCTTGTTCTCGGTTTCAGCATTGGTTTGCGAAGGCTCCGTTGCCGGAGCCGGGGCAGCGGCCGGAGGGTTACCAGCATCAACGCTTTTGGCTGTCGGGGCCGCCGCGTCGGGCTTGTTCTCGGGGGCAGCTTCCTGCAGTTCCTTGGGCTTGGAGGCGTCCTTAGTCTCGTCCTTGGGTTGGTCTGGAGCAGCATCGGCATTGGTCTTCGCCGGCGGTTTGATCTCCGGCGCCAAGAGCACGGCGTACTTGTTGGACTTGGCGAGCCGCTTGACGAGGGCGTCACCGTCCACGCCACCTGTCACCGTGACCATCTTGCGCTGTGCATCTATCACCACATCAGAAACCCCTGCACGAAAGAGAGCAAAAACAATAATTGATCAAGAACTGGTTTTTATGTATCACATAAGCAAATTAAGAAAAGAAAGAGAAAGAAAAAAAAACTGATCAGGTGAAGAATTCAAATGTTGAGGTGGAGGGAGATACCATGAACTTTGGTGAGTATTCTTCTAATCTTCTTCTTGCATCCTTCACAGTGGATGGAAACCCTCAGAACCCAAACCTGAAACATGCACATAGAGATGCAGAAAACTTTGTCATATATCCGAAGTACGTACAGAGAATTTGAGGAGATCAAGTGGATCTGTTCTTGCTGTCTGTCAGTGGAAGACTGATCATGTTACCTTCTGATTTAAGACTTCTGGTGATTCCACTCCTGGTGCCATGTCAAGTTAACACACCAGACTGAGAAGAAGATAGTAGAGTTTATGAGAGAGAGAGAGAGAGAGAGAGAGAGAGAGAGAGAGAGAGAGAAGGAGAGGGGGGTTAGTGCAAGGAGGGGATGGGGTGGGTTTTATTTGGGTGGGCAGATGAGAAGAGGAGGTAACCAACTTTGTGTGATGCACAAAAAATGAATAGATGAGTGGGGTTTGGAGTTTAGTTGCAAGCAATGTCAACTATGAATTCTATGATGAAATTTGGGTTCATAAATTTTGTTTTTGTGTTAAGGAGGACAGTGACCCAAAATGCAATTCAATATAATGTTTTTTTTTATACAACTCTTTAATTAAATATACATGTAATATTGTACCTTAGCTCCTTCATTTGTAGAAAAAGAAAACAATGGGACGTATCTAAGATAATGACAATAGAATGTATATATGTAATGTATACTAGCTGCATATGTATTTTATTTAAAAAAAAGTCGGGAATAAGAGTGTCAGAGGTCTCGAATTTGAATCACACCAATAAAATTTATGTACCATTTTATTTTCAATCTTTTATTTTTTATCATGTCATAGACCCTTCTTTGTAATCGAAGAAAAAAGAAGCTTATTTGGTGATTTCATTAATCTATCTTTCTGGCATTATGATAGTCCGTGATTAAATTTTAAAAAATATTTCAAAATTTTAAATTTAATCACATATTATGAAAAAAATCTCTATGAAATGATAAATATTCATAAATGATAAAAAAATATATATTAGGTGTTGAGCCTAGCTTTACTCTCTAATCCAAATGTGTTTTCGCAAAAGTTTATTATAACTTTTTTCGTTATTTAATTTATAATGAAAACTTCTTTTAGATGTAACAGTAAATAAACATACTTGACAGGTAGTGCCATATAAATTAAAGGAAATAAAAAATACTACAAAAACTTTCCCCACTCTTGTTTGCCTCAATTTAAGATCACTTCATTAAAAGTAACACCATTAAGTTTTGACATCCTTATGCGTTGTGCAAATGGTCTTCTACATATTTTAAATAAAAATTGATAGATAACATATTTAAGACAAAATGATAGTGGATTTTTTTGGGGATAACATATACACATTTGAGATACCTTCTCTTTATATTTTTTCCCATACATGACGATTTATTTTGACATGGCCAATCGATACGTATAAAGTAGATAGTTGCTTTGCTTGAGAAAGAAACTAAAGTTCTTTGGAGTTTTCTGAGTTATAAATATTTTATCGTGATCATTATATATTATAATGATGAGAATAAGATTCCTTTTTGAATACATAGTCAATATTTTACGAGATTAATGAAAAGTATTATATACTATTTTATTAATATTGTGTCAAATATTAGATTTTATGATTCATTATTAATTTGTATATATATATATAAATCATGTATATAAATTAGACACTTTTTTATATAGATAATTATAATCATAAATTAAAATTTACTGATTAAACATATATTAAAGCAGTAAAATGATCCATGACATATTTATTATTATTATTGATATTATTATTATTATTATTATTATTATTATTATTATTATTATTATTATTATTATTATTTTTATTATTATTATTTGTACACTTTTCAGTTTGCATTCATGGATGCTCCGGAGGATCTTATTAATAAATCAATTATATTCGAAGAAAATTATAGTTAAAATGTTGCTTACATAGATTAATTAGTTTAATAGTATTTTAACGTATATTATGTATGATCCATTAATCATTAGTTTGTAGAGAACAACACAGGTGTTATTGGTTGGACTACCATATTATTATTATACATCACATCTTGATGAGATGGAGAGTTAACAAAATAAACATTAATTTGCCAAAGAATCATGACTATTATACACCATGGATCAATTTTTGTTAAAGGTATATTCTTCACGTGTGACGTCATGGGTTAGCAAAAAAAAAATAGTGTTCAGGCACTTTCAGTACTGATAAAAATATATATTGAACAATTACCTGTCAATATATAATTCATGGTCACAATTAGTTCAATTTTGTATATGTAGTCCTACATACAATACTTTTAACTAATTTGTTAATTTATTCTTTTAAATTTAACAAATAATGCGTGCCACATGGATCACAAATTTGTGTACAAAAAATATTTAAAGATATAATTTGTAGTCTCATATATAATGTGCACCATGACAAAAAAAAATTCTCTGTATTTTTTCTCTCCAGAACTTTTCTGCTATTTTCAGGCAAAAATCTCCAGCACTTTCAACATAGACATTTCTTTCATTATAATTACTTCTTTGATGGGTCCATGCATTTTTGTTGTTTTCCTTTTTCTTTTCTTTTTTCATGATTCTTGTTGATAATGTGCAGAAAGATATATTGTCCACACATTTACTTGGCCATGCCTCTCAAATCTCACTGTGCAAATAGAAAGAACACAAAAGAATGCTCAAGATTTTTTTTCCCATTGTTGACTTTAGAAATTTAATGGACTATATCAGTAATTAAGTTCAAGATATTAAATACTAATAAGGTATAACTTTTCTATAATAAGATTGTAATACTTTTGAAGATTTAATCACTTTTGTTTATTTTTTTTTATTTATTAATAGAGGACAATAATCATGTCCGCGGCAATATGGTGCATTAATTTTTTTTGATTAACAAAAAAATTGGCAAAGTATAAAGAAACAATAAATAATTCTCCCACTCTAACTCAAATTCTTAACCTCTATAATTTGAAAAAAAACTTGATTAATTCAACTAAGACTATCGATAATTTTAAGCGTTTACACTAATTCACACAAAAATAAAATAGATTTACACACACATAGTGCACATCATGATTATTAGTATTGCTCAACTATTGTTAGCATATGTGTTTTCTCTTAATGGTGAAAATTGCATATTCAAGTATGCTTTCCTAATTGATGGAATTTGACAAATATGTAAAAAAAGGAAAATGAAATAAAAAGTATAGCACATATATTCTTTTGAAGCGTTGAGAAGTTAATGCATAAGCACTCCAAAACTGGTTGGGTTTGAACATAAGTAGTCAGTGATGTAATTGCTTAATCATCATGAAAGAAGGAATCTTTTCTTTCTTACAACTTCATAAACCAATTTGTTGACTACAATTTAATTGTTTCTTTATCAAAGACTACTGACCAAAGAAGCCATGCATGATTGCATCCACTGTCCTTTTACTTCCAAAGATAAGAGGAGAGGATTCTTTTCCTCCTAAAGGAGGAAAAGGATATTTGCAAGAAACACCAAACTAATATGAGTTTTCAAGAAATTCCACACTGGAATTGCATGTTTTCAATTGAAAAACATGATATAAAAGAAAAATAAGTAGGTTAGCCCTGCCATTTGTAACAAACCTAAATGTCACACTTGGGCTACTTTTGTTATCTTATAGTTTAACTGATATTATATTTTTTTTATGAAAGAACGTATGATTTGAAGATAAATTAATTTGTGTTTATTAGATTATCTAATTATTTTATTGTATTTTCAAAGCTATGTATGATTTATTATTCTCTCACATTAAATTATTATTTTTGTTTTGTTATATAAATTAAAAAATAAACCCACATGATATATTATCTAAATCACTTGTAGTTTTACACATTGCATGATAATCAATACTTAACTATTTGGTTCTCGAATTAGAAAAATCTTAAAAACTTTAATAGATAGAAAGAATAATATATTTATATTTATATTTTTAATATTTTCTCCCACGACAACTTTGGTCTATTAGAAAAATATAACATGTGAAACGCTATGGGAGAAAATTGATTTTAATACAAGATACATGCTTAAAATTAGATTTCCTAATTCTAAGGTCATATTAAATTAAATATGCTAAAAATAATTATAAAAACTTAACCTGATATGAAGAACAACATCGAACATGATCTCCATACCTTGATTTAATAGATAAAACTGTAAATATTTGTATATTCATATATTTATCGCAAATATATATTAGAGATCCGATTTAATAAAATAGCTATACTTTGTCACATCTGATGGCTCATATGATGTCCTCTCATTTAAATAAAGAAGCAACTTTTAAAACTAAAGTCGACTTCTTCAGCAAATTAACAGGTGAAGCTGTATCGTGCCAAATCAGGCTAGTCACATGAAAAATCTGATTTATTTTCATCCATATTAATTAGTGGAATCAAGCAAAAAAAAATTTCTAAACCAAAATACTTGGCCTAAAGTTCTTTTCAATTATGCATTAGACTCTCAAGTCTCAACCACTGCCCACATAAAAAAGAAAACAAACCTAGCTTTATTTTTTAATTTCCAAAAGGAAATAAAAAAACTTAAAGAAAGGTACATCAGCTGGAAAATCCATTCTTGTTTCAATACAATAGTAAGAAGAATTTAAAGAACATTGTATTTGATAAATGTGTCCCAGTGTGTGCTCTATCGGTCTGGACTTAATGGGGCTAATACTTTTTTAAGGTCAAAAGAAAAGTGTAATATATTTTTAATGTTATTCATGTCAAATTTATTAGTAATTCTGCAGGTCTAAAAGTAGTTCTTGTATATCCGTATATGCATACACTTTTACAGTGATTTTATGAACTTTCTCAATTATTAATGGCTAACTCAATGCTGTTTGGGTTTTCTAATCATAGTAAAGCCATTGACTCGCTTTCAAACACTTCACTTCTGACAAGCTTATTTTGCATGATGTCTTGTTACTGATTGCAGACTCATGGATTCAAGAAAGCAAAAAAAGCAAGGTAAACTTTGTAACATTCAAAATTGAAGAGAAAAGTGTTGAGCTTTCATGGCAGAAAAGAAAAAAAAGGGAAGGGTGTCTGAGCTGGTTGTTCTTTAATAAAATGATGAAAAATAAAGCTGCAATCACATGGTGACTGATACATAATGGGCTGTCACTCAGGACTTCTTTACTTTTGATTCTTGAGAGTTCAGTCTCACATTCAAATTAGATACTGAATCTATGAACTTATGAGTACATGCTTTTTTTTTTGATACCCGCTCAGGACCTCCGGTGTCCAGGGCTACTAGCACCTGACTAATTCGGAATTGAGGGAGAAAGCAGAACGGTAGCCCTCTGACCAAATTGGCGACTCCGGAGCTCGAACTCAGGACTATTAGCTCCCGATCCTTTAACCCGGGGCACACTCTTGCTAACTAAGTGTGCCAACTAAACTTGGTTATGAGTACATGCTTTTGGAAAGGCACAGAAAAGAGAAGCTTGATGCCTATAACATGTTGGCAGATTCAAGTAGACAGGATCTACTTAATAATATTAAGGCCAAGCCCATATATCAGCAAGTTCATAACTTCTTTTTCCAGATAATTTAATCACTGCATTATCTGTCCATTGGAAAATCCAAGCATACATGCATGGATCATGCATCAGGAGGCACTTAGAAAGTTTGATCTTTGGGGATGCATCAAGGCAAATGCCTCATTGGAAGCATAGAAGGACTCATGAAGATTAATTAATCCAATTTATTGTGATTGCCACATATGATAATGATCACAGTGTCGATATATAACAATTAAAAAGAGTGATCCTCCTTCTTACTGCGTAATTTCTATTATTATTCTTTTCTTGGATACTGACTGTCCACACAACCAATTGGCTTTTTTATGAATTAGGTATAGTGATGGCTAATAATATATATTCTTTCCAACTAGTTGTTAATAATACATGTTGAATAAGATGCATGCAGTTTATTTCCCTTTCGTGGATTTGGTATAAGAATGACCTCAAAGCTTACAGTTATGTGGTAGTCTCTATCAATCTTCTTCTTCTTTGGTAATAAATAATTTACTTCTAAGCTGCGTGCTATAAAACCACTGAGTGTACAGGCACCTGGAAAAGAATTAGTTATTAGATTCAATTTTGTATATATATATATATATATATATACAAAATGGTTCGACTGATTCAATCGCAAATTAATAGTTCAATTTTGTTTAAATAGAAAATGATAAACAAATTGAATTAAATAAAAAACTGATTTGATCATTAAAAGTGGTTCATTCCATTTTTTTAATCTAAAAAACTCAAAAAAATGTAAAATTAAACTCAATAATAAGAAAAAACAAAATAAAAGAAAAAAAAAGAAAGATAATGCATGATTGGATCGGATCCGATGGTGACCCAATTGGCATGTCGAGTCGACTTATGATCCAATTTTTAAAATATTTATTTTGAATGCAGAGTTTATTTTTACTTTTAGCCATAACTAAAAAAAAAGAGAAAAAAAGAATTTATTTAGCACTTTCGTTAAGTGTACTCCTTAACGATGATGCCTGATCCACGATCAAATCTTTTAAGAAATATTTATATTCTTAAATTTAATGACCTCTATTTATGATTAGTAATCATGAACCCAACTAATCTATTAACAGGATAAAAGGATGGATTTATCTTTCGAGGATTCAAATTGGAGAAAGTTCTATAAATTATCAAAATTGAATGTGATGATTGGAATTATCCATAAGGAGTTAAATAGGCTTCCAAGCCTCATTAAAGAATTAATCACTTATCTTTCCTCCACAATCAAAGTTGTATACTTTTTCGCCCAAAGAAAAAGTTTTCTACTTTATAAGTAATTTATAAACTTTTATTTTTTTATATTTTAATATCCAATCACAAACTTTATTACCATTAGAAGATAAGAAAACATAAATAGAAAAAATATACTCTAAAAGATTAGAAAAATCAAGTATTTTTATTTTATTTTCTGAATGATAATAAAGGGTAAAGGCGCATTGAATAAATAAAAAAAGAACTTATAAGTGAACATCAAAATAAGTTTGGTTTAAATATATAGTTAAAGGGAAATAATTAGAAATATCAATTTTCTATACTTAGGGCAGATGCAAAATTAAGAGGGAAACAAATGAAAAAAGTTCCTTCTATTTTCTTCCTTAAAATTCATATTAATAACTGGTGGCTACCTTGCCAAATCAAACTTGATCAACGTTAACGCTTTAAACTTTATATGATCTAAACTTTTGAAAGGGTATAAAGAAGATCCAGCTCCACTACTTAACATTATATCAATACATTATAAAATCTTCCAACTCGTGGTTAAAGGTACAAGAGTTCAAACTTTCAAAGCTTAATTAGGGCTGCTGGTTTAATGGGCCACACACTGCATTAGTTGGATTATGTTCCTCAACAGCAGAATTGTTCACAATCTGAGTCTTTCTTAATCAAAGCATTTTCCCTGAGCTATCTTTGAAGAACACTTCAAGATGGCTTCCATGTCATAAAGCCTGCAAAGTGACTTTATAACATCAGCCTTCGTTGGCCCATTTCCCGGATTGAAATGGCAATTGTCTAATGAAAATTGCATGCCACATGTCTAATGATTATTACAGCAAATACAAGCACACATAAAAAAAAAGACTACAAAGGGTATGGACAAAAGAGCGAGTTGCAAATCAAGTTCGGCTGGCACAAATAATTAATCGGTATGTATCCCGAGTTGAGAGACCGGGAGTTAGTACCCCGAATTCAAACCTCGAAATTGTCAATTTGATCAGAGGAATATCATTTTTTCTCTTTGTCTCGACTTCGAATTAATTAGATGCTAGTGACTTTAAACACCGGAAATTTCAAGTGGATATCTAAAAAAAGAAAAAGAGCGAGTTGCAGGTTTCGTCACTCCTCTTTCTTTTCAGTAAACCACAAAGTTATCTTTCCATTTTCTAAATCAAACAACATATAACTACCAATTGTCATGGTGAATTATGACAATGAAAAGAAAAAACATAATTTCTAATTCCATAGTGATTCTTTGCTTCTAAAACTTTGCTCGTCTATGAATTCATGCATGATCACTTGGGGCATCACATAACAAACTTCATTGAAAGTAATATATATGTTTCACTGTCTGATGATCAATTTACATTGAGATATCAGAAAAATTATACTCTCACAATGGAGTAGTACAGAGATGAGAATTAACTCACACTTGATGTTGGATCGAATAATTCACTCATTCCATGAGTAACACCATTAATGTGAACAAGCTGCACATTAACTTTATTTGAAGAACACCTTAGAGAGTTAGAAAGAAGAGTAACTATATATATAGATATACATATGTAACTTGCATGCATATGTCTGCCTAGTTAATTAACTTTATTTGTCGATGACTCGGAAGGTTTCGCGGTTCTTAACGACGATGTCTTGCATGTGCAGGGAGTTGAAGTTGGCGAAGTCGAGAGGGAGGGAGATGATATCGACGGAACCACGTTTGCGGAACTGGAGCAGGCTCTTGTCGTCGTAATGGCGCTCCCAGCCAAGTATAACGAGCTTGCGCTCCAGCGATGCGTACGACGTGATCACCTCGTTCATCGGCATGTACAACAGCACCTTTCCGGCTGGCGCTGTGGACGATGACTGCTCGTTCCCTGGGTTCTCCACCAGCCGCAACACTCCGTCCTTGAACACCCACACTCCTGACATTCTGATTGATATCTTCTCTTCTGCTCAAGTGAGAGGGAGAGAGAGTTAGATAGGGTTGGATTTTATTTCAGTGCAGTAATGAGAGGAAGTGAGTAAAATTTGTGAGAGCTCAGTCAATAAATAACAACTAAACTTTGTGATGATTCTTCCTTCTGCATAATTAATAGTTATCATTATTCTTTGACTGTCCACATAATCAATATACTTTTATATGTATCAGGTAAAGATGGCTAATAATATATTTTTTTTCATTCTGGTGATCAATTATACATTCATGTAGGATGAAATGTTTTTTTTCCCTGTGGATTTGGTATTGTCACTATTAGCCTCAGCCTTCATATTCCACATTTTTATTTCTCCATTTACCCAAAAAGTGTTGCAATGCCTCGGACATTTTATCCAAATATTGCCACTTGAGAAAAAAAAATTGTGATTTAGGTGATCAGGAGTTGTTTTATTGTAATGGTAAGTTACAAGTTTGTGAAAGCACAAGGGGCATTAAGGAGGTCCAGCTTCTCTTAGACTCAAGTCATAGTATACAACAAGATATTCATGTATTAAAGATCTTCACAAAGAAGGAGATAAATCTTCCAACACATGATTAAAGCACAAAAGTCCAAATCTGCAAAAAGTAGATCACCCCACATTAGTTGAACTGTGGTCCTTAATTATGTTTGCTGATTTAATGGGCCACCAACAGCAGAGAGAAAGGTTCCAGTTATAGTTCACTATCAAAGTCCTACTTAATTACAAGTATTATTCCCATACTGCATTTTCCTAGGTTATCTTTGGTGATGAAAACTGTGCAAGATGGCTTCCATGTCATAAAACCTGTAAAGTGGCTTTATATAACATTTGCCTTGGTTGGCCATTTGGTTATCCAAATGGCATTTGTTTAATTATAATTGATGACACATGTCTGATCATTCACAAATATGACAGCAAATACAAGCACTCATAAAAACTACAAGACAACTGAAGAGGATGAAGAAAAGGGTGAGTGGCATTTAGATAATACTTGTCCACATTCTCCACAGTCATGCAGATGATATTATGTATGCCACATTATCAAGCTTCTCAGTAATTCCAAAATTTTCATATCCTAATAAAACAAATGCGGGTACGACTGTTTACCTACCAAAAGACACGGTTCTTTGATAAATTGCATTGCTTCTGAAATGGTGCATGACTATGAAATGCAGGAAACATCATATTGGCATCAACATAAAAAACTTCATAACAACAAATGAATTTCAACTAACATGTCCACAAAAGTTCAGGTTACAAAGTAAATGCTGAACCTTTCATAAAACATAGGTTTAGTTAGTGTTTAATGCTTAATATCAATGAATGATCAATATGTTTCACCTGCACATTCAATTTACACTGATATAATAGAAAATTCCACACCCACAATGAATTATTCTATATTCTCTTTGAAGGCACATATAAACGTAGACTACTATAGTCTCTTTTAAGCACTCCTTATACTCAAATTGCCTATAGCCTATGTTTACTCCCTGTTGTTGATCATTGTTGATCTTTATCAGATTGAAGAAGACAATTCTGAACCTGCCAGGATGTCCAAAGATATTTGTCAGACTAAAGCAATCTACGAAGGTATGGTGAGATAGGATCATAGAAGAGATTAAAGCTGATTATGTGAAAAGCAATAGAGATTTTAATACATGCTTCTGATTCATGACCAGGAAGTTTGATATCTAAGTGCTCTCACCAATAAAACCTATGTTAACCTTACTATTGCCCCTAGTGTTAGAACATGATACAAATGAGTAAGTATATATATTTACCTAGGTTTTTGAACTGATACTGTCATCTTTTTCTTGCTTTTCGATGGTAGTCCTTAGTTCTTTGAATTCCTATAACCAGCAAAATCAAATTTATAAGTTCGAAGATAGAAGATGCAGAGGAAGCATGAAAAATTGAAGGTACATACAGAGTTTAGCTGATCCACTCCACTGTTTAGTGCTTTTTTAATATCTGAAAGGTCCTGCATGCATCAGAAAATCAAATCCAGAAGAGGCCCAAGTAATATGATAAAGGCTGGAAGTGTAAATGATAATATGACTATAGAAATGAAACTAAGATAAATGTTATTAGTAGTAATAGTGCAAACATCTTAAACACAATTACAACTAAAAACTTATCCATTTGAAAGGATAAATCTTCATAGTCTGTATAAACTGGAGTAAACTCGAATTACAAAGTTGATAAACAACTTTTTAAAGGTTACCCTAAACCTATAACTCATCCATGTATTTGTAACATGCATGAGTTAATTATTATAACTATAATGGATCTGATAATGA
Source organism: Pontederia paniculata (assembly GCA_001647135.1). Taxonomy (NCBI): domain Eukaryota; kingdom Viridiplantae; phylum Streptophyta; class Magnoliopsida; order Commelinales; family Pontederiaceae; genus Pontederia; species Pontederia paniculata. The sequence goes on along the minus strand of LTAE01000201.1, from coordinate 83,476 downwards.
CAATATAGACTGACAAAACATCATAAGTACCCGCTATTTCCTTAACCAACACATTAATTCTTAAGTAATACACCTTTTCAGTTTCAAAAAAAAATTTCTTAAGTAATACAAAGTGGAATCATATCATAATATGCCACAGACAATTATGTAATAAAAGATTTAGACTATAGATTTATGGACACTGTAAGTCATACAAGGAACCATGACTCGTTCTTAATAGTCCTTGCTTTCAGTCTATGCGAAAGGTGACACATGTTTTCTCGCCAACTTGTCAATGTTCCGGTTTCAAACCCAGTGGTTGGTACCAAAGATATTGATTTAGGTAATTTATTTCATGAGCTAACATGTCCTCTTAACTTTTCCTCAAAAATCTGTCTATGTAGGAGCCTTGGCTTAATATAATTATGATTTTTAACAAAAGAAAAAAAATTTCACAAAGATATTCACAGAAAGGAGATTTCCTGGATATAGAAGAGCATATGAAACTAAGAAACATAAAAGTTTCATGGTCTTGAGGTAATTTTACTTAATACAGCTTCATTTTTCGTAACACCTAAAATATTTTGAAATTAACTTAATAATAAATTAGAGCTCATTACTTTCTTATTAATTATGATCTACATTACAGCAGGCTGCATCTATACCATACATGATAAGCTGAATATTTTTTTTCTTTGATTCTCCATATTAGATATATGAATAAAATTGCAAAAAGATAACGAGACAGTAGAGACCAGAGTTCGATGTTTTCATCAGCCCCGCCAAAGTAGTAAAAGAACTAAAGTTCTAGTATGTTCAGAGGTTTTGCCTGGCTAACAAGATGGTCAAGATCGATTGTCAGATAGTAAAATTGGACCATAGGCAAGATCTATAATCTTGATCTCATTCAAAATATTGAATGGTAAGACTGTATCATGATAGCTTGCAACAGTGCAAGATTATAGGTTGGGTGATTCAAACCATCTTTTTTTTTAATCTTGGAGTCATACCTTCTCTAAATAATGATTCAATGAAAAAGAAAAAAAAAGAGAAATAGAGATATTCTTGTCCACAATAATCTTCTCTTAGCTTTTCTATATTTAGGATGATAAGTTACAGTCTTCTTATGCAAACTATCTTTCTGAAAGTAGGAAAATAATGAATGTAAAAGGAACATAAGGACATCATGGGCGTTCTCATGTAACATATAGAGATACCAACACCTTATTGCCTAATAAGAATTTCAGTTTGTCAGTTTTATAAACCTCATCATTAAAGCCAAGTAACAACCAGAAAACTATTAACCTTGCCATCGGTTTCAATAGAATTCTCTCAACATTGGGAGAAAAAAAACTGCCGACATATAAGTCCAGATGACCAGATCAAATACAGGTTATTAGGTACTTATAAGTGTCTTCCTCCAAGTCAAGTCTGAAAAGATGAAAGACAAATTAACAGGTCTAGTGTATACTCAAGTCTCTTTCACATATAACTGTTGTAAGATTTAATTTTCAAATATTTTCAAACATTTTAAATAATTTTGAAATATATATGAGAGAATTAAGGGTCAAGTAACATAATTACATGATGAAAAAAAAATAGAACTTGGTAGAAACAGAAGAAAAAACAATCTTATTTACACCAAGATTCTAATTATGCATGTACAATTGCAGCTGAATTAAGCTTAAATCTTGAGACAGTATTTAACAAGAAATAATATTGAACATTAAAGCAAAACTCTAGTAGGTATTAGATAACAAGAAAAGATTGCCCCCTGAGGGGATAAGCATTTACAGAAGATAGTTAGCCTATCCAGATTTAAGAATATATTAACATAATAATAAGTCTAGGGTACAAACATAGGGAGTTCAAGCCTTCAAGGAAAGAAAGTTAATTATCCTAACTCAATTTTTTTAGGGGAACTCCAATTGTTTATATTAGTGAATGCCTGACATTGTAAAATGCTAACTGGCATCTAGAGGAAAAATTAATCACGGACAGTGCATTAATAGATTTTAAATGCATGAAAATTAATTGAAGAAGAGAAGAAAACATCCAATCAATGTAGGCAGTATCCATTCCCCCGGTGAAATAAACACCAAGTTGTTCATAAATTGCTCAAGAACCTAATTTTCGCATTTCCCTGAAAGATTTCATCACTGAAGATGCATTGAGTTTACAGCAGTGTAACTACACATTGGCTCACATTCTGCTGCATAGGGCCATTTTTCACAACAAATTATCTCAAACACTCCTAAGAGATCGATCATCACTGTTCTTTCCAAAAGAAAAGGCTTAATGAAATTGTCTTAAAATATGTAAATAAAACTTAGCACTTCATTCATTCCCTATGATTACAGTAATAATGCAGATGAGTAACAGAATAAAAGATGAAAAAAAAATCACAGTTTTACAGCACCCAAAAGAAAAAAACCGAAAAAGATTATTACCTGCTTGTAATTGTTTACTTGCGAATCCAATTCCGATCGCCAGCTCTGCACCTCCTGCAAGCAGCAATCCATTCGTACCATCAGGACGAGAATTGAATTAAAAGAAAGAAAAAAAAACAGAAACTGAAGCAATTTCGATTTTTTTATTATTATTACATGACAGGAAAAAAAAAGAAAGAACAGATACTTGTTTAAGCCCCTGAATCTTAATCAGCAACTCCGACTGGGACGAATCCAGTTCCTGTTGACATATGCGATCAGAAATAAAATCGAACAGAATACTATTGGAATCGGACACGCAGAACGTTGCTCGTCTCACCGAGAGGCGGTCCGCGATCTTGTTCTGGGAGACAGAATGAAACAGAGGTGTGAGATCCAAACGACGGCCATCAGGATTGCGGAGCTCATGAGAGGGGAATGGAATGCTTCGGAACTGCAAGGGGGAAGTGCACGTTGGGAGCTTACCGAAGACGACGACAGAGGGAGGGTTGCTGCCATGAGAGATGGAGATGCAGAGGAAGAAGGAGCAGAGTCTTCTGCCATGGTTGAATCCTTCAAGCTCTTCTCGCTTCCTTTTTTTGGGGCTTTTTTTGTTATATTTTTTTATTTTTATTTTTCTGAGAAATTTGCAGGAATTAAATTTATTTTTTATAAATAAAATGATATTTAAGTAGTATCATGATATTTCTTTTATGTTTAAAATAAAAAGATGTCGATTACTTGATGAAAAAATAGTATGCAAATAAACAAATTTCTTTTTGCATTTTCAAAAAAATTGAAACACTTTAGCAACTAAAATTATTAATCTATTTTGTAATCTCATAATAAAAAAATCATTATTCAGCATTTTTTATTTTCTTTTGATGATTTTTTTCCTTTTTCTATTCTCGAGAAAGGTAGTACAAAAATAGATTATAAAAAAATCTTATTTATTTTTTTAGTTAATTATGTTGAAAAATAATTTAAAACTATTTCATTCGCAGTCTGAACAGAGGCAGCATAAATATTTTATCCTAGTTAAAAAGTCATTAATTTCTCATTTTATATCAATAAAGGTATTTTCCATCAAATTATATATCACATGTTCTATCTATGACAACAATATATCATATTTTTATTCGACAAAAAACATATATTTTTGTTATATCTTTTCCCAATGGAATTTATGAATTAAAAAAAAAGCATGGCCAACAAAGTGGAACGTTCACAATTCGTTTATCACTATTTGAACTTTAATCAAGTAAAAAAATGCACTCGATTGTCAAGAGAAATAGTCATTTCTTTATTCAATTGAAAATAATAATAATAATATTATTATTATTATTATTATTGTTGTTGTTGTTGTTGTTAAGCCATGACTCGACATTGACTCAGCCCAAGAAAGAACACCATATATTGAGACATATTGGGCTGTAGTCACTTTCAACTTGAATACCCATGGCATCGTTTGTGGGAAAATAGAATATTATTTTTTAACCTCGTGTAATAACAAAATTAATATATTATAATATGAATAAAATGTGTGTACGACATTATATGTTAGGGTGCAATCTATTTCTATTGACACTATATATAAATATATTAGTGTGGGGTATGTGTTCATTGACCTGCACTAATAAATCTACATGAAAAATATGAGAATAAGCGAGCTTCATACACATTGCTCTTGTATATAAAATTTATCATAAATAATAAAGTTTATTCAGAGAATATGATCACTATGAAGTATATCATTCTTTTTCTTTATTAACTTGTTAAAATGTGGAGAAGTCCAATTTTTATATGTTATCTTAAATCCAAGTGTAACTATTTAACCATCCACCCCCACCCCAACCAACACCGAAACAAAAATCTAATTGTAATATGGATAATTTATTTATTGAACTTTTGAGAGAAGCACTTCATCCAAACATGTTCCATTTCATGTCAATTTCACTTGAAGCAAGTCCTGAGATGAAGCACTCTAAAGAATATGAATAAAATAAAAGGAAGCAAATGAAGGTGATGATCATGAACTTGTAATCAATTAATTCTTTTTGCTTAATGATTCGTGTAGATAATGCGGAGTAGGAATATTATTAAAGGTCCATCAATTATTTACAAATGATTAGATTGGAGACTATATATGGGTGCATGGAATCTCCAAGTGTTTTGAGCATCTTGTATGTATAAAGGAACATTTTATGCCCCTAGTTATTTCTAGGAGAGTGTTTTTTAGCACCATGTTTCACTAATCTACATTTTAAATTATGCAATCCATTATTTAATAAAGATAGCATATATACTTATTCCTTTCCTAGATTGCCTAACTTTTCTTCTTCCAGTTGTGTATATATATTTTTTATTCTATAACCTGTGGGAGGGAATATTTGCCCAAAATAAGCACATGTAATATTGCAATATTTATATTCTTAACTGTATATTTCTACCAATGATAAATGAAGGTGCTATCTACTAAGTTATACATTTATATTTGAAAAAAATGAAAGTGATACCTACTTAAGTAGGTAATATTATGTTATTTATTTCTCTAATCATAGAATATTAAATTTATGGTGAATATAAAAAAATATTAAATTTATGATGTAATGATTAGAAATTTAATATTTATCATAGATTTAATATCATTTGATTAAGAAGATAAATAATATGATGTTAATAGGTAACACTTTCATTATGCACAATATGTATCACAAAAATTGTACCATTAAATTTTGTTGTATGATTCTACTATCACTATTTTTATTAATTTAATTATTTTTATACATAAAAATAGTCCGATCTTATTTTCTGATTTAGCATACATCATTTTCATTTTAATTAAATCTCAACTTTTGAATAAAATAATAAGAAAACAAAAATGAAATACTCAATTTTCAAACTATAGGATGAAACTCAACAATCAATATTTCAAATAGATTGATTTAAAAAAATGGAATTTACGATATTATGATGTTAGTTTTTCCCTGTTATTATGTATTTGCCTTGACATTTTTTTCTAAAGAGAATGTAAAGAAGTTAACACGTTAATGGAGTATGTCCATGTTTATATAAGTTGAAGCAACTTTTTTAATGTATTGTCTGATATTTTAACACTTCTTGGAAAGAAATCATAAAAAAGGTAAAAGTAAATTACTCTTCTATACTTAAAATAGATTAAAAAAATTACTACCATAAAAGTTGAAGTTAAAAGTTTGAGCTTTTGAAAAAAGAATGTGTGTAACACGCCTAAATATGCCCATATAATACCACACCTTGGAAAATAGGAAGAGGAAAGAGAGGTTTTGTTTTCTACGTGTAACTAATGCCATCTTTTTTTTCCAAATAGGGAAAAGGGAGTGAAAACTCTCTCTATTTGACTAAAGATATTAACATAATAATTAAGGTTGATTGATATAGTTAACTAACGAGGCTCTATTCTGAGATGACAAGAAACTATTAGCTCCAAGTTCGATTTCTAAAAAGATCATTTTAATCAAGATTTAATTTTGTCGCATTCGTTAAAATACTAAATTAGCTATGTGCTAATAGATTTGAAGACACTAGTGGGCTAGACCAAAATAAAGATATTAACATGATAAAAAAATTTATGATAAAATTTTTCAGATTATATATGTGTAACACCACATACCAACATGGCCCGTGTTTGGAGATTGCCAAGCTAGTGATAGTCCGAGTTTAATTAAAATAATAATATTTTAATTGTTTAATTTTTTAGAACTAAATTCAAATTAGTTAAATATAAGAATTAATTAGATAAGATTATTTAGTTAGTTTAAATTTCATAATTTAAATTTAAATTAGAATTTAATTTAACTAAGAAATCTTAAGTACACTTTACACCCCTATAAGTAGACATGAGGAGGAAATTGTCCAAACCATCGTAGCATCCATCTTTTTCTCCCACCATGTGCTCAAGTAAAATTTCTCTCTCATAGGGTTTCCTCTCTCTCACTTTCTCTCTTATCTTCTCTCATCCTAGAATTATGCACACATCTTAGGAGAACTCTTAGAAGAACGTGAAGGAGATCAGGAGCAATAGAGAATATCAAGAGGGCGCAGTTGAAGACCGAAAAATAATCCTACATGATTCAGTATGTAATTAGGCGGATTCTAATATATAGGCTTCTATGATTAATAAATTGCATGTTAGGATCCATGCTAGAGATTGTTGATATGATTATTAGGTTGTTTAATATATGATTATCACCTACATGAATAATTAATTCGGCCAAAATCTGTTTAGTATTTTATGTGCAATTAATGATTTTAATTAAGAACACGGTGACGACACACGAATTGTGTCTCCTAATATGCGGCCCGCGTCCGTCGAAATAATATCGTGTCGTCGGCGCGTGCTTGAAAAGTCGGCATGACACAGTCCACGTCCACCCTGGACACAGACTACATCCGTCGACACAAACCTATTATGCGGGGACACGGTTCGAGTCCTCCTTGGACACAGCCACGTCCTTGGCTGGAACCCTGACGCCGCCATTTCGTGGAACGTGGCCTGATGCATCAAACACGGCTTGCGTACCTAACGTAATGATCGTATTTCAAAATAAAATATTATGATAATAGAAGAATCAAGATGTAACATGACCTGCATAGATCTGAACACAGTCGGTGTCAGCCACAAAAGATGAAAAGTAACCCGAGAATGTACGGTCATAAAACAGCCCGATTTTATTGATGAATATGATTCACGTGCCATAACGCGTTGGCCGATTAATGATGAAACTGACGATGACTCACCGTGTCGAAAAATGGACACGACCGAAAAATGACATGTGTCTTAATAGATGCGGCCCGCGTCCGTCGGAATAATATCACGTCGTCGCCGCGTGCTTGAAAAGTCGGCATGACACAGTCCACGTCCACCCTGGACACAGACTACATCCGTCGACACAAACCTATTATGCGGGGACACGGTTCGAGTCCTCCTTGGACACAGCCACGTCCTTGGCTGGAACCCTGACGCCGCCATTTCGTGGAACGTGGCCTGATGCATCAAACACGGCTTGCGTACCTAACGTAATGATCGTATTTCAAAATAAAATATTATGATAATAGAAGAATCAAGATGTAACATGACCTGCATAGATCTGAACACAGTCGGTGTCAGCCACAAAAGATGAAAAGTAACCCGAGAATGTACGGTCATAAAACAGCCCGATTTTATTGATGAATATGATTCACGTGCCATAACGCGTTGGCCGATTAATGATGAAACTGACGATGACTCACCGTGTCGAAAAATGGACACGACCGAAAAATGACATGTGTCTTAATAGATGCGGCCCGCGTCCGTCGGAATAATATCACGTCGTCGCCGCGTGCTTGAAAAGTCGGCATGACACAGTCCACGTCCACCCTGGACACAGACTACATCCGTCGACACAAACCTATTATGCAGGGACACGGTTCGAGTCTTCCTTGGACACGGCCACGTCCTTGGCCGGAACCCTGATGCCACCATTTCGTGGAAAGCGACCTGATGCATCAAACACGGCTTGCGTACCTAACGTAGTGATCATATTTCAAAATAAAATATTATGATAATTGAAGAATCAAGATGTAACACGACCTGCATAGATCTGAACACAGGCGGTGTCAGCCGCAAAAGATGAAAAGTAACCCCAGAATGTACGGTCATGAAACAACTCGATTTTAATGATGAATATGATTTGCGTTCCATAACGCGTTGGCCGATTAATGATGAAATTGACGATGACACGCCGTGTCGAAAAATGGACACGACCGAAAAATGACATGTGTCTTAATAGATTTATTGTATAAAAATGTAAAGATGAAAATGGACTGTGTCTTCACCCGACACGGCCCGCGTCAACTCGCTGAAACAGTAGGTGACGAGATTGAATTTAGTGTCAAACACGGACCGTGTCCATGCCCGACACGTCTCGTGTCGGCTCTGTTGGGATGTTGATGATGATGCATACTTAAATAATTCATTTCTAATGTTAAGGATTTAATTATGTGGACAAGATAAATGGTCATCATGCTTCACATAATTAAATGTTGAGATTGTCATATATCATTAAAGTTTTGGGAATACAATGATATTAAAGACAGAACGGATATGACAGTTGCCACCCAGTTCATGTTGCTTAGCTTCTCCCCGCCCTGCAATGAAAGAGTTTCTCGAGCATCTTATGTGGTCATGACTTGTGCACCCGAATTGACCTATGGCAAGACCTCTAACACCCATGATCAATTCAAAGTCACCAAAGTAACTCTCAAAGTCATTTCAAAATTATTAATGAGATAAGACAAAGATAACCACTTGATCTAAATATTACATTATCATGTTGCATTAAAGAAATTAGGATTTTTATTGATGATGATTATTGATTGATGAAAGTTACAGATGATTATTGAAAGATGAAGTATGATGTCTTGGTAAAAAGTAAGATGATTAATGAAAGTTAAAGAATGATGATGATGTAGAGTAATTGATGTTTGGTCAATCATAGCTTACTCCTTATGTAAAGCATGCTCAAAGTGGTTGATGTTTGATTATGAATCATAGCTCATTCTTGATGCCAAATAAAGTTAAAGATGAAGGTATGTACGAGAAAAGTAAGGTGTAAAGTATGCTCAGAGTGATTGATGTTTGATAATTACTCATAGCTCACTCTTGATGCAAAGATGTATGTTAAAAATGTTAAGTTAAATATGTAATGAAATATGTTAAAGGTGATGAGATAGAGATGATGAAAATAATTATGATGAAAGATAGTGAACGTTAACAATGATGAAAAGTAAGCAAAAAATGAAAGAAAATATGTTAAGATGTAAGAAAGTAAAGTTAAAGATGATGCATGATGTGTGAAAGCATGTCAAGATAAGATGATGATCAAGAATGAATGAAAGGAATAATCAATTTTCTGATTATATCATTAGTTTATTCCTATTTTTTATCATGTAATGCTTATCTATTGTTGCCTTATATATTGGGCTTCATAGCTCATGTGGGTACTTTTTTTTCCCGGTATGGATTCTGCAAGTGAGTCTGCAGTTACAGAATATTGGTGGTACATGCGGTGACAGATGTTCGTGATGATTGTTGTGTTGCACATGACTTAGTGATCCTACTAGTGTCTCTTTTTTAGTCTTTCTATTGAGTTATTCTAATTATACTTTTTAAGAGAATTATATAATATAAGACTTCCGCATATTTTTCATCATGTAATAAAAGAGTTTTGAATTTTAATTTTTTTTATTTCTTTCGTATTTTGTTGATTGGTCATGATACTTATTTTTAAAGTTAAGATTGTATATAATATTATAGTCTTTCTAGAGGATATTTTGTTATATGACGGAGTGTGCTTTTGGAGACGTTACAATACGTTTCTAAATATTCTTGACATCGTAGGAATTTCAATGAATGGTCCAACATGCATGTAAAATAAACCACAATATGCAGCATGGGCATATATATGACTTGGACAACTCGCCAATTTATAACTTTATATTTCTCATTGTTTTGTGGTAGATGTCAACAAGAAAACAAGAAGCAACCATCAAGGTCCATTCTTTTCCGGAAGAAGAGAAGGCGTCGGCAAATTTAATTCTCATGCTTTGCGCGATATTATTATCATGATCGAATTGGACGTGCGATCAATCTTGTTAATTTGTCAAACAAATGCGGCTTATAATTTAGTGAATCGAATTTGAAAATGAGAAAAATATATTTCAAAATTGGATGGGTCATCATTAGAAAAGGAATATGTAGCTCAGGATAAATGGAGCCCAAAAGAAGACGAACCTTTTTATTATGTATGTATGCGGTGCGATGGAGCCAGAAAAATTATTCAGTGGGTGTAAATAATTTACATAGTAATATGAGCTAATATATCGAAATAAAAAATATATTAGAAGTGTTCATCGATATTTATTTTAATAATTAACGTCGATGATGTTTCATTTTCTTAAAAAATAATTTTTTTTGTAAATTCAATACATTTTTGACAAAATCAAATTAATGTCATAATTCACATGAAAAGCTGATGATATGAATATACAAAATTAACAACAAAACATTTGAAGCAAAATAAAAAATAATTGGGGCAGAATTATACTTCGGAAAAAGCTTTTGACATGAAAAAAATAGTGTTTCATTGTCATTAGGAATCAAATAATCCACTTGTCTCCGACCTTGGCTACATATATGATTATTGATGTCTTAGAAAAATGCAAATGAAAAAAACTTTATGTTTCTATTTTGAATTAGTTAGGATTTGGATATCAGAATATAAGGATATGGTTAGTTTCTTTTCTTATTAATCAAGAATCCTATCTTTCACACTTTGCTGCTCCTCCTTTCATGGAATTATTGTGTGTGTGTGTGTGTGTGTGAAAGAGAGATGGAGTAATTTTATGTAGCTTTCAAGAACCTCCAAAAGGGCAGGCAATATATAACAAGGTCAGCTGGTCTTGCCTCCTAGTCCATGTCATGAAGATGGTATTTCGAAATGAGGAGATCTCAAAATAGAAGTAATCAAGTTTCTAATTTGAATTACTTAGGATCATGATTAGTAACCTTTAGGATATCAAAGTGAAACAAACATATGGTTAGTTCCTTCTGCATGAATTAGGATCCATACATTCACATTTTATTGCTCCTTCTTTCATGGAATTGGAGAGAGAGAGAAAGAGAGAGAGAGAGAGAGAGAGAGAGAGAGAGAGAGAGAGAGAGAGAGAGAGAGTTTATGTTGCTTTCATGAACCTCCAAAAAGGCAGGCAACACATAACAAGGTCAGCTGGGGTTGCCTTCTTGTCCATGTGAAGAAGATGGACATGCACATGCTTTCTGGTGTGGGGGTGGCTGCATTTGCAACCTAAATTATGAGCCTGGTCCATGCAATATGCATAAAAATCTGTGTTCCATGACAAAGATGACTGCTTGCTAACAGCAACATCACTCAATCCGCATGCTATATAAATCAACACTGGTTTCTCTGCATAAAGTCTTGGAAGTGTCTGCCGTCTCAGATTAACTTATGTTGGAAATTAATTCCGATAAGAATAATCCAATTAATTTAGGTTAAAAGGTTAAGTTTCATTTTATCTTATCTTAAATTTATTTTTTTGAATTAGGATTCATTTTTATCTTTTAAGTTGAACTCTTGTATTATAAATAATCTTTTCTATTCAATAAAAAAAGATATTTCTCGGTTGCGAGTTCTTCAAATTTTTTTCTCCTCTATTTTTTTCTCTTATCTCTATTTGCTAAGTCGCCGCCTCCATCGCTCCCATCGTCTGCGGGGCACAACAACTTAGTCCAAATTTAATAGACTTTACTGAAAAGAAAACTATGATAATATTGTTGTACTGGAGTAAGTATTAAATAAAGAATCAAATTATTTATTCCCTTACTTCATATATTTTAATACTTAGCATACTTCCACATAATTAAGATGGTGATTAGCTCCATAGGAAATTATATATTTCATTTATAGTTTAAGAGTTCAATTAGCATAAGTGTTGCAGATATCAAGAGAAAGAGAAGATGACATGAAAAAAAAAAGAAAAGATACAAGATCTTATGAGGATCATGTTAAACTAGTGTCGACCATATAACATTATTAAGTAAGAGAATTACGAATAGAATTATAATATTCGAAATATCTTTAACCCCCAACATAGTTCATATCTATATAGTTAAGCACTTTATTAATATATGATAACAAATCTTAATAATAATTAAGACTATGTACTAATCCCTCATAGATATGACTCCTATCACATACTATAAAAATAACTTCAATTCTGAATTTAAATATAGGCCCAAAACGAGAGCGATTGGATTGGACGATTCTAAATGAAGAAAATTTATATCGCATTAGGATTCAAAGTATTATCAGCAATATGATAAGGTATAAGATCAGGAACGGACCTAGTTATACGAGGGAGGCAAAATATATATAAGCAAATTAAAAAAATAGAAAGGGTCAATATTTGAACTCTAAATCTTAAAATACTAGTCAAAATCACGTACCCACTAAATTAGCTAGATAATAATATTATTTGTTGACTATAACTATTAATATATATTTTATATATCGAAAAGTTGAGAAGGACCCTCGAAATATATATGAGTCCACCCCCGAATAAAGTTGTGTAACACAATGCATCAAATAATATATGGCTAGTAACTAATAAGTTGTAAGCAAGCAAATTTAACGTTTGGATGTCATTAATTACTTGCTAGAAAAAAAGTGGATAATAAAGGAGCCGTTACAAGGAATAATTTTTCCAATATGTTAATCAAGATGCTATACGGGATTTGATTGATTAATGTCGATCGAGAGAGAACTTGGAATAATGGATAAAGTTATAATAATAACGTACATAACTAGTAATATGTATTATATATGTTTGGAGAGAGAAAAGGTTAACTTTAAGCAGATGGAATAATATTACAGTGCTAAAATGTTTGGCTTTGATGAGCTTGAGTTGGATCATGGTCTCATGGATGACGATCGAATTCCATATGCCAAGAAGGATTCAAAAGTTAGTATCCAAAGTGCACCGCAAGGTTTAAAAAAGAAAAGAAAAAAGATGCTGCACGTTGTGTCAAGAACAAAGAATTAAATAGTGAAGCTTCCGTGATGAGAAAGTACACATGAAATTAATTAATAGCATGCGTTGATCCAAAATTTGTATTCTCCATCGACATGCCAAACTTTTAGCCAGAGGAAAAAAAAAAGATGTTCCGATTCTTAATTCTTTCCTACCTTCTATGACTATAATCATGTATATATGCTTGTTGATGCATTGAGTGAACATTGATGTATCTGTAAATGGTTCCCGGCAGGTAATTGTTCTCATGTTAATTATTATATTATTCTTTTTGCAATGAGATGATTATGGTTTCATTATGATTATGATGAATCATTATTCATATATAGGTTATGTTATCAAAATGATGAGAAATTTGAGAACAAAAATAGAAGATCACAAAGAGAAATGCAAAAAAATAGAGAACACACAGATTTATCCAAGTTCAATCTTAATTAGGATTATGTTCTGCAAAGAGATTTTACTATTATTATTTTTCGTTATAACCGCTCAACATCACGTCTGAAATATGAGCAATATATATTGGTTCAAAATCCTATATAGCGAAACCTCCGTGGGGGGGGGGGGGGGGGGNAAAAATTAATTATGTAAATCATCATTGGGCTCATTGAATGAATTTACATTTAAAATTTGACTTATGTTTTTTTTTCGAACTTAAAAAATCTAAAATTTTATGGTAAGTCAAATTGATTTTTAGATTTTTTAGGTTTTTTGCTTAGACCCCTAGCAATGATGGTGATTCAAAGAGGGGTTTGGGTTTGCTTGGTTGGGGGAACTCATAACTTTCATGTGAAAAATTAAAATTGTAATTGTCGAAGGAATTAATTAATTGGAGAACAATTAAATTATTAAATCATTTTTGGGAAATTGTGAGGGCGACGGTCCCTGCTCGCCCATCTCTAATAATTTATGTGGAGTCGTCCAAATTTTGCTTCACTCTTGAATGCAACATCCATGACAGTAACTTGGATGTTCTGTGATCACCAAGGTTTTAACATTTGGGACAACATATTACATTTGAGTTGTTCTAAGATTTCATCATTAGTTTTGATGGCTCAGCCAATCGTTGGTCACATAAATCATAGGGATATGAAGTCCGACTAGTACCATTCAACATGATGTGACATGATTATTGATTTGGATGCTACATTTTGATCATTTATTTAGGCCAATGTAATTAACTTTGATTGAATGATGTAGATGTTTGATTAGTGTTAAGAGTAGTGACGTTTTATTATAAAAATTACACTATGTATTTCTGTTTAATGACATGGTATACGTTTGCTCCAATTGAGTCATTTATTTTTTCATTAATTAAATAGAAAATTGTTGCAATAAATATTCAAGAAAAAGCAAAACTCGAAATGATTCACAAGTGCCATATATTATTTATTTAACATAGTGTCAAAACATCCTTTTTACTATTATATATTTTTTGGTCTAATCCACCGATGTTCAGAACTATTAGCATATGACTAACGTAGATATTTAATTAATGTTAAGAGTAGTGACGTTTTATTATAAAAATTACACTATGTATTTCCGTTTAATGACATGGTCTACGTTTGCTCCAATTGAGTCATTTATTTTTTCATTAATTAAATAGAAAATTGTTGCAATAAATATTCAAGAAAAAGCAAAACTCGAAATGATTCACAAATGCCATATATTATTTAGTTAACATAGTGTCAAAACATCCTTTTTACTATTATATATTTTTTTAGTCTAGATCCACCGATGTTCAGGACTATTAGCATATGACTAACATAGATATTTAATTAATATTAAGAGTAGTGACATTTTATTATAAAAATTACACTATGTATTTCCGTTTAATGACACGGTATAAGTTTGCTACAATTGAGTCATTTATTTTTTCATTAATTAAATAGAAAATTGTTGCAATAAATATTCAAGAAAAAGTAAAACTCGAAATGATTTACAAGTGCCATATATTATTTATTTAACATAGTGTCAAAACATCCTTTTTACTATTATATATTTTTTGGTCTAATCCACCGATGTTCAGAACTATTAGCATATGACTAACGTAGATATTTAATTAATGTTAAGAGTAGTGACGTTTTATTATAAAAATTACACTATGTATTTCCGTTTAATGACATGGTCTACGTTTGCTCCAATTGAGTCATTTATTTTTTCATTAATTAAATAGAAAATTGTTGCAATAAATATTCAAGAAAAAGCAAAACTCGAAATGATTCACAAATGCCATATATTATTTAGTTAACATAGTGTCAAAACATCCTTTTTACTATTATATATTTTTTTAGTCTAGATCCACCGATGTTCAGGACTATTAGCATATGACTAACATAGATATTTAATTAATATTAAGAGTAGTGACATTTTATTATAAAAATTACACTATGTATTTCCGTTTAATGACACGGTATAAGTTTGCTACAATTGAGTCATTTATTTTTTCATTAATTAAATAGAAAATTGTTGCAATAAATATTCAAGAAAAAGTAAAACTCGAAATGATTTACAAGTGCCATATATTATTTATTTAACATAGTGTCAAAACATCCTTTTTACTATTATATTTTTTTCTCGATCTAGATTCACCGGTGTTCAGGACTATTAGCATCCGACTAATTTGATGTTCGGATAAAAGCGACAAGCTAAATTCTGATCAAATTGATGACTTCGAGGCTCGAACTCGGGTTACTAACTTCCGGTTCTGGGAGTTCCCTCAACCCGGATTTTTACTATTATATTTTGAATCTAATTTGTTATCAAAACCATTTATATAAAAAGTATTCATATATAAAAAATAATTATAACGTCGGATCACACTTCAATTTTTTTGTTATTAGTGACGAATATTTAATGCAGAAGTTTGAAATAGAAGCAAATATTATGGTGGTAAATCAATTATATCATAGCAAGTAATTAAGCCTTCTGATTAGCATTTATAGATAGAAGAAGATTATAGACAGCAAAAGCTCGCCATTGGATTCAAGTCTTCGTCGTCTGCAATATGCCAATCCTGTGATTTCGTTAGCCATCTCGGTCGTCATTCGTTCCTTTCCATCAACGCACTTTTTAAGTGGAGAGAGAGAGAGAGAGAGAGAGAGAGAGAGAGAGAGAGATTGGGATGCTCTTAATTAGTTTATAGACCACACGTGTCGCTCCCCACTGAAAGCTTTATAGAGGGGGATCACTTCACGTGAACTATTCTACTTCCTGTCCCCCACCCATGATCTCCCGTCCACATCCTCCCCCTCTCACACCCCATTCGCTGCCATCTCTCTCTCTCTCTCTCTCTCTCTCTCTCTCTCTCTCCATCTTCACATGAAGTCACAACCTTAACATCATCAACAAAGCAAGGCAGAAACCAGTGAGTGATAGCAACTCCCCTTAATGGGATTGCTAATTAACAGGCATCATGATTAATATTGAACAACATTCCTATATACTCTTCTTAATTTTGGGGTGCAACTTTACAAGACCAAGCATTATATAATGCACTCTGCACATATACATGAACAACAAGTGAACACAACCCAAGAGTTATGGGTTAATATAAAACATATCCATTACCATGAAACCATCACAAGATGCACCACAACTAAGTAACAACAGCAGTAGCACACACAGCTACAAGCGTTACAAACAGACACAGTACATGCATGCAAAAAACTCACGTAGTTGCTAATTACAATATATATGTAAAGCATATGTACCATATATGCATGCAAATATATATATTAAGCTTAATTATATGAGATTAATGAAGCTTAATTATGAGTGAATTATTTGTCGATGACCCGGAAGGCTTCGCGGTTCTTGACGACGATGTCGAACATGTGCATGGACTTGAAGTGGGCGAAGTCCCTGGGGAGGGAGATGAGGTCGATGGAGGTGCGCTTGTGGAACTGGATCAGGTCCGGGTCCTCGTAGTAGCGCTCCCAGCCGAGTCCCAGCAGCTTCCGCTCCAGCGACGCGTACGACGTGATCACCTCGTTCGTCGGCGTGTGCAGCAGCACCTTCCGCCGCGCCGTCGACGACTGCTCGCTCCCGGGGTTCTCCACCAGCCGCACCACCCCGTTCTTGAACACCCACACTCCCGACATGTTGACCTGCTTCACGATATCTCCTTCTTCTTCTGCTGCTGCCGCTGCTGCTGCTGCTCAAGTGAGAGAGAGAGAGAGAGAGAGAGAGAGAGAGAGAGAGAGAGAGAGAGGGGTTTGGCTACTGGATGGTCAAGTGGAGCTGTTCATGGGAGTGCAATGGGATGCCTGGGCGAGGGGGCATATATATAGAGGGAGGCTGGAGGCCTCGCAGCACAGCACTATGAAGGGTACAAGGGAGGGGAGGTCATGCATGCATGCATGCAAAATGCAGGTGGGGTCTCACATTTTGCTTCCAGGACATCATCATCAAAGTTTAGACAGAGATATTGTTCTTCTGGAAACTTTAAACTTTTTTTCTCTCTCCTCTTTTTTATTTTTTCCAGTGGTGTGTAGGAATATATGTTGTATTATATCTAACTAATTAATGATCACTGGTCTTAATTTGCCTAACTGTGTTTTTTGACTTCACAATTAGTCCCTTTCCGTTATTCCTCTGACCTCTAATTTCTTTTTTCTTTTTCTTTTTCTTTTTGGCCTGGTGGATGCTCTTTGTAAGATCTTCAATCAATGGATTAATGCCAATTTGATATTTTGATCATGATTAAATTTATTTTTCGCAAGAAATAAGTGCGTGATACAATGATTCAACTTTTAACTCGTGAATTAAGAGATCTTAAATTTGACTTTCTTCGATATTAACCCGGGGTTAATAAAAAAATAAAGACTCCCTTCCATTTCTTAATTTCTTTAAACATGACCCTTGCACATAATTTTGGTGGCATCTTACTTTTATCTTAACATTGTGCAAAATATTGTTCATGAATGCATATACATCAATCTCTAATGCAACTATGCTAGTCAGATGAAGTAATTTGTTCTATACATCTAGATTACTTTAGAAAGACTAATCATAAGCCATATGGAGATTTTAATTACATTAATTCCTTCGCATAGATACTATGCCTACTAAACCATTGAGGCTTTCTAACTACCCTTCCTCACCTTTCCCCCAAAGTCCTGTTCCTCATATGTAACTTTCACCTTTTACACCAAAAGAAGGCAAAAAAAAATCCCAAATGGTTGATTATACAACATATAGTGCATCCATCATGTGTGGAAAACAATAGAGATTCGAGCATCCACAGCAATCCATATGAATGCACACATTTTTACACTTACTGTGTGCATACCTACCAATGGAAACCCATGGAAGAAAGATTAATGAGATCAATTAAAGATTAATGGATCCTTTGTGACCAATATTAGTTGGACAAACTTTTCAGGAATAAACAATGATTAATTTTGTTATGTGGGCTAAGAAAAAATTGTAACAATGAGAGAATAAAGTCGCATGAGATTGTATAATTGTTGGATCATATTCCTTCGCCAAAATGGCAGCAAGAATGTGCAAAGTTTTCCAATATGAGAGAAAGAAGGAAGAAGAAGAAGAATTATGCAAAAAGCATGCAATGCATGGATTAATTATAACATATATATCTGTATATATAATATGAGAGGGATCTATTCGGTCAAGATTAAGAAAATGTGATGAAGAATCAAGAAGCCGTTATCTCACGTGAAATTCACATGGGCACAGTGCCCCCCTTTGCTTGCTTGCATATGGAAAGCTTGTTCACCATCACAACATGTTGCTGATTTTGATGTTTGCACCTCATTTATGGACATGGTTGCATTTTCATTTGATGTTGATGTGTTTATGTAACTATGCTTATAAATAAATTAATTTCACAATTATAAAGATATATAACATCCTCCGGAACTCAGATTTTCTTAATTCGAAATCCGTTAAACTTTCTCAATTCGAAATTCAAATTCGTTAATCAATTAAATCCACCGATCGATATTATCATTATTGTTGGAAGAGATTCAAGGCCTTCATCCAAAGAGGATTCATTAGAATAATTCAGACTATGAAGATTAATTAGGGGATTAATGATAAAAAGAAAACTTCTATCATGTTTATACTTTCTGCAAGGGGTCATGATCAGAAAGAAGGGTGATGGAAGGTTGCTATAGATTCCACAACAAAGAGAGGGGTCCATGCTAAGCTCCATTTGGGATTCCCTTCCTTTTGTTTGGGGAGAGTGTGACCAGGTCTCACACAGTCGCTTTCTGCTGTCTAGGACTTGAAGATTGACATGATCTGCTCACAAAGTCCACCTAATTGGCCAAAAAATATGCTTACACTTAACCATGTGCTTTTATATAATGTAGGATGTACATGAGAATTCAATTTCATGTTAATTACCTCATATTTTTCATTTAATCTTTCCTATCAGACATGCCACAGAAAAAAAAAGAATGTTTCTAACAAGTGAGCGACATACTTCAGTGCCTAACTTTGCATGCATCAAGATAAAGAACACAAAAAAAAAACACCTTTAGGATGTCGATGTTGCCCTATGTCCTATGTAACATACTCCTAATTTGCCAGAAAAGTGTGTTCGACTTCATTATTTAAAAATTATTCATGCATTTGCTTTAGGGAATTCGTACACTCACTTGATGTTTCTACATTTCCTATATCCTACTTTCCAAGTAATATGTTGTGATGAACCTCTAATAAAACTAAAGCCTTTGGGCTGCCAGGCAGCATAGACTTTGAACAGTGGTAGAATTAAGATTTGGAGGTGAGAAAAAAAACCTATTTTAGAAATATACCCAGGGCGTGATCATGGATGTGTTCAGAAGAGGATGCTATTAAGGTGAATAATAACATAATGCATTCAGGTCCGTATGCTGAACATTCAATCAAAAGAAGGTTGGGAAAAAGGGTATTTCTCAGCTAATAACTGGGTGGCTCATCCCATGTAAGTCAATTGCATCTGCATTTTACAACCTCAGAAACAGAATTGTCTTTCACATCTCACATTCATGCACTGACCTTTTGGATTCTGCAGGCAATTCCATGGCTGTTGTACAAGCAACTACTTCGGCCCAGAACCAAGAAGTACAAAGCAAAAAAAATCAAAATCAGACTTATGGCTTGTAATAAAATTTTGATAATTCAAATGATAACTTTGTTGCATCCCAGAAGTGAGGCAGGCCTCTTGATGAAGATACCTACAGAAATGACAAGTATATTAGAGTTGATGAGAGCACCAACATCAAGACAAATCAAATTGATTCTTATAAAGTGACAAATTACTTAATACAGAACCAAATTAATGGCACAAATTAAAAAAGAAACTGTTTCAGACCGATAAAGAGACAAAACCCAAAGCATTGAACCTAGAGCAAAATCAACGGCAGCAAACATTACAAATGTTACAATATTAATTTTTTTTCGGTAAGTATAATATCAATTTGAGGTTTCAGTGAAGCTATGAACTAGTGATACAGTAATAAATGATTAATCATTGAAACAGCTAGTTCCAGGAATAATGCTCTTTGGCTTTGTAGGCTGCTAGAAAGTTCATGGAGTGTACATTTAGAACTGGATGGTGAATAGCAAAGAAAGCATATGGGCCTCACCCTAAAAAACAAAGAAAGTAGAGGTGAAACATCTGATCTGTTTGCCATTAATAGCATAGACGCTTAATGTGTATTATTAATAATAGTACAGAGTCTAGAAAGTATCAAAGAATTTCATGATATTGTGCTACTCAATAGAGTAAAAAACCCCAGCCTAGAAACCTAGAGTCTACCTGAACTAAGTCTATTGATTTAACTAAGTTGATGCTTATTTCAAATGGAAAAGACCCTGCATATGCATTAGGTGAAGCAGGGAAGAACCAGATGCCATTCTTTCATACCATAGATGCCAAGAGTGGCATGCACTTGTAGATGCAAAGCCCTACACAAATTAATGCAACCAAAATATATTGTGAAAGGTGGAGGAATGAGCAGCCAAAGTATGTAGTATGGATGATCACAACTAACGGATGAGAAGAGAGGAATGGGCATAGCAGCATGAAAAAGGCAAGGTGGGGAACGATTGACAGCAGGCTGAGAAGGAGATAAGGGGAAGCAGAAGATGTGAGATCAAGGGGGAGGCAAGAAGGTAGGAAAGATGTACCTGACAAACAAACAACCACCTTACATCACCTGATGAATATGCAAGGTCCAAGACAAGAATCAAAAAACATAATTTATTTACAGAACAAAGCTTCTAAAACAATTAAGGAACAAACCCATAGTTTAAGAGGAATGAATAATAACATGTTATCAAAGCACAAGTAAGAAAACCCTCAAATTTCAAAATAAAATAATGCCTTTGAGATGGTTTCTGCAATTAATGTTGTAGACCAAACCCCCATGCGAGAAACAATCAGTAACAGAAGTTAATTTATCTAAATAGTTTTTAAGATACTTAAATTAATATAATGAAAGAAGCAAGACAGTATGATTCTTATGACTTGCCCTACAAAAAATAATTCATGTAAGTTGAATGGCAACTACTTTACAACTCACAAGATAAAACTTAATCAAAATCATCCACGACATTTCTACACATAAAGAGATCAATCATTAAGCATACAAGTAAACATACTAACACTTAAGAGAATGATGAAATCTTTGACATATGTCAAATATAGTTGATGCGGAAACTACTATGCTTAAAGTAGATCACATTAAATTTTAGTTTGTATCTCAAACAACTTACAAGTTGACAATTATATTTTTCCACGTCAAAAAATATAAGCAGAGCAGCAACTCAGCTATCATATATTATGGGATGCATCTCTTTCTATTGGACAGATTAGATGGCGTGTTATTAATAAAAAATGCCTGATTTAATGTGAATGTGTACCATTACAACAGTTGAGATCGTTGATAATCTACCAGCGAGCTGATTTTGAAATTTAAGAATTTCTAATGAAAAACAAATCTTCAATTGTTGTGCAACTAATAAAAAATCTTGATTTGGTTACATTTCATCCAATAGATGATTATTAATTTGTTATCTTTTTAACCCTTCATGAATGATTCCATCATTACACAGATGCTTACGCATAACAAACATTATTAATCTTTGGTTTTATGTCTTCTTTTCACCCCCATAAAACCCCACTTCTAATTTACTAATTCTCCATATGTTTGCACTACTATTGTCTTATCATCACTCTTATTTGTCCTCAAAGTAGTCGGTAACCTTCACCCATAATTATCTTATGCCTCATTCTAGATATTTGTATGGATATGGGAATACATTTTCATTTTATGCAAATTCGTATTGGTCATACAATTTGGAAATTCATATAAAAGTAAAATATGGATGACTACTAACAGGCAGACATTCCTTCCTCGCTCAAAGAAAAAGCATTATTATCTTAATTCCATTGCTTTCTCAGAACAGCAAAAAATTCCCTTGTATTAACTTCACAAATCAGGTAAGCATGTGTTTTCATGAATATTATGACATAGCATAAGATGGATGAGTTGGTGATCTTCCCGCACAGCTACTGGATCTAAGTACCTATTCGTTATAGTTTTATCGTTGTCAATGTTCTATAGAGAACAATACATCAGTGTCTGTTTAATATGCTAGCATATTGCTTATATCCTTATTTTGCTTTGAGCTAACAGTATTTCCTTTAACTTTTTTACCATATTTATTTCATTTATCTAGTTCATTAATCTATGCATATAATAAGCAATTATGCTCTTCATCAAAGTAAATCGTCTTAATGTCAAAGAAAATTGCAATACTACGAATTTAGTTTGGTATTATTAATAAGTTTGGTTAATAATTTAGTTTGCAATACTACGAATTTAGTTTGGTATTTCCATATAATTTAGCTAACTTATTGTTGAATCACCCCCATCAAAAACAGTTTTGTTGAATCAGGTCACTATTTTATCGACAGAAGAATTCACTACTTTGTTCTGCAAACATTGAGGAAAAGAACTGCATGAAACTGATAACATAAGATATGGCGTCATTCATTAAGATCAACTTCAAAATCATGCAAACCTTGTTCATATCAGCCTTTAAAATTTTAGATAATTAAATCTATGATAACAAAGAGATACTCGTTATGGTTTCAAACCATTAAAATTGACCTACAGAAGAAAATTGAACACATAGAGGAACAAGATCTCACCTTTGGCTCGGAATTGTTCAGAGGTCGTTCTCATCACGGAGATACTCGCCAGTGTCAGCCTGGCGGTTGACCACAATGGCGTTAGCATCGGCCTTGCGGCAGTCCTGCGTAGACCTCGCTGCGACCCCGAACCCGAGGGGGAGATCGGACATAGAATAGACAACAACGCCGTCGCCCGCGGCGACACCTTCCGTGATCCTAGCGAGGCCGGACTTGAGAACGGGGTTTCCATAGAGGAAGGACATCTCAGCGGTGGGCTTGAGCCACACCTTGCGGCGGGCGTGGGCCGCGAGGAGGTCGAGGGACTGGATGGTGAGGCGGAAGGCACCGGTCTTGGTGAACTTTCCGACGCAGGAGCCGACGGAGGCGAGTCGATCGCGGGAGACGTTGGTGGCGCGACGGACGAGGTGTTCGGGGGCGTAGTAGACGCGGTTCTTGTGTAGGCGGAAGCAGTGGCCTCCCGGGGGATCGCCGGCGGGGCCGTCCGGCGCGGGGCGGTCGACGATGTGGCGTAGGTTGGGGCCGGTGAACTTGAACAGCTTCTCGAACACCGCCGTCGTCTCCTTCTCGTCCAGCGGCCGCATCTTTCCGTCGTCCCTCTGCTGCTGCTGCTTGGCGTAGGAATGGTGTACTAGGGTTTTTACTAGCGGCCGATGCCTTTTTAAAATTAGGGTTTTATAAATAACAAATAAATTAGGGTTTTATGTTTCCCTAATTTAATAAACATGGGCCAAATTTAATAGAAAAAGCTTTTATTTTTTATTGTTTTGTAGTTGAACCTTTTTTTGTATTTTATAGCATATAATATATTTATTAGTGCCTGTAATTTAATTGTCTTATTTTATTTCAAAGTTTTAACCAATTGTTCATATGTCATTGAGAGAGAGAATTTGTTAGATTATAACTTTTTTTTTCATTACAAATGGAGGTCATAATTCATATGCACAAATCCAAGCAAGTTTTATTTCGAAGATATTATTTTCTACAGCAAAAAGTTGGACACAAATAAAAGCTAAATATATGAATCTCACCTCTCCATTATTTTTCCCAAAATAATTGGACCTCAGATATTTTAACTTACTAGCATGTTGCCCTTATAAGCCACTTGTTTTCATCAAGTGCATTATTACTTTTACATTTTTTGGTGAAATGTTTTTTTCATTTAAAAGGTTACCTCTCTTATAAAATATGTTCAGTCATTTTATATACATCTTAAATAAGTTTTAACAGCAATTTTTTATTTAATATAAATAATTTTATAAAAAAACACTCATTGAAGGATATTTTATTTTTTATATTTAAAAGTTTGTTATAGTTACTTATTGTCATTTTCACTTTTTTTAAATCCAACACATATGAATAATTTTCAAACTTTCTTTTTAAAAAAAGTATATTCAACAATTTAATTGTTTATGGTTCTTCATGAAAATAACTAAATGCTTAGTATGCTACCTTATTACATGTTTTAATTTTTTTAACTTAAAAACTACGATATGAATTCTCACGGTGCAAAAAAGAATCCTCATGATGATAATGCAAGTGTTTTTTTAATTAAATAGATGTTAATCTCATTAAGTACATCTATGAATCAACCAAATTATCTATCTATCAGATGTATGTATATGTTAAATAATGTTGTAGAGCACTATGCTCCAAAAAAGGTGACGCTCATATTACCTCGTTTTTATTAATTAAATTATTAAAAATAATTATATGAGTAAAGAAATTATAATCATCTTATAATTTCATACCTAATTAAACTCACTATTTATTTTAATTAAACAATTGTAAAATTGATGAACATTGCATAAGGTTTTCTTGTACTATTAATAATATAAAAAATATGGATAACAAAAGAAAAACTAAACATAAGATGGACTTTAGAGTTAACCGGCCCATAAAAGCTCGAAGCCCATAATTCATTTAACTGGAACTAGGGTTTATATGGCCGCCGCTCTTTATTTTTTCCTCCAGAATCCGAGCGCGCGAGGAGGTGAGGCCAAGGCGACGACTTCCGGCGGCCGACGATGGTGCACGTTTCCTTCTACCGGAACTGTGAGTCTTTGCAACTCATATCGATCTTTCACCTTTAGCGGTGTGATCTTTTGATCTCGTCCTCTTCGTGTCTTTTCTCTATCGGGCATCTGCGATTTTGAAATCGAGTTCTGCCGTAAAAACAAATGATCTTTGCCTATTCCATTGTTTGTTTTCGTCATTGTGATTTCATACTTGTATGCGTTTATTTATGTTACTTTGGTATGCTTATTGATCATTTGTAGTTGATTCGTCGTTAAAAATGTCTTTTTTTTTACTTATTTATGAGTTCTGAAACAAAAAAAAAAGGTTTTTTTCCTCGATCTTGCGCGAACCAGAGAGTAATTTGTGCTTTTCGGCACTCGTCACAGATGGGAAGACCTTCAAGAAGCCCCGCCGCCCGTACGAGAAGGAGCGGCTCGACGCAGAGTTGAAGCTGGTTGGCGAGTACGGGCTGCGCAGCAAGAGGGAGCTTTGGAGGGTGCAGTATGCTCTTAGTCGCATCAGGAATGCTGCCAGGGATCTACTGACGCTGGACGAGAAGAACCCCCGCCGGATCTTTGAGGGCGAGGCCCTGCTACGAAGGATGAACAGGTACGGTCTGCTTCAGGAGGACCAGAACAAGCTCGATTACGTGCTTGCCCTGACCGTGGAGAACTTCCTTGAGCGCCGTCTCCAGACGCTCGTCTTCAAGTCTGGGATGGCCAAGTCCATCCATCATGCCCGTGTCCTGATCAGGCAGCGCCACATCAGGTATAGGCCACAGTCTTATTGTCCCTTTCGTCCTTCTTTGGAGTCAACTTTATGTTTCCCATTACTAATACATAAATATTGTAATTCGGTTACATCGAAACTACATGTATTATGATATGCAATGAGGAGATGCTATAGAATATTGATGTTGTCTGAAGCTTGTTATAATGTCATGGCTATTTTTTGCTTAGGCCTCGTTCGGATTACGGGTTAGGGGTGGATGTGAAGGAGTGGATGTGAAGGGTTACTGATGGATGGGTTAAGAAGGGTTATTATAACCCAAGTTTGGATATTTTATTTTTTAATTGTATAAAGGTTATTGAGGGTTATGACAACCCTTACAGCCACATATTTCTATTCCACCGATTTGGTGGAATTGGATGGGTTAGACTTTTGATTCCGAAGTTACCCTCAGTCTCATTTACTATTTTAAATTATTTTTATCATTCTTTTTAATACATGCAAGTAAAGATCCTATAGTTCTTGTACGTAGTATGTAAAATATTGATTCTCCAGTTTATAATTTATCGATACATAAGCATCATTCCTCAATACGGAAGGGTAAAAAAGTCTTTTTAATAAAATTATCCTTTTCTATCCATCTCTTAAATTTTTATCCAAACGAAATATTGGTTATCTTATGCCATCCATTATCATTTATTTTTATCCAAACATAGGTTAAAATAACCTTTCTCAACCCATGAATTTTCAACC